>JARFJB010002082.1:1480000-1690000 GCA_036346205.1 Vesta saturnalis
CCGTTTGGTACGACTGGTGAAGATTAGTATCGCATATTGATGATATGAAAGAGCGAACCGAATATTCCTAGCAAAGGTGATCCGAGATGGTATCAAATAATGTCATTCATCAGCGTAATGGCCATTCAAATACCGATAATACAAAGAAAGAACTGAAACGATTCTACTATTCCTAAGGGCGAAGTAGTTAAGGACGCATCGTTCATAAGCATAACCGACCTTCTTTGAATACGATCAACGTATTGGTGGGTATCTATTCAGTGGTGAGAAATCTATTCTAAATGAGGTCGAATTTGAGCATTATACTGCAGAAAGAGTTGTGCAGAGGTAAAGTATTGCTTAAACCAGCATATAAACCTTTTTAACCAGCAGCTGATTTAGTAGCTGGCGGAAGATAATTAACCCATGATAGATTTTAAGATACTGTCATTCTCAACTTAGAAACAGAAGCTGAAAACTTAGGATCTGGACCGTTCATACTTACACCGGGAAATAATCGATCGTTTTTGATGGACACAAGGCAAAAATGAGTTTTAGTAGCATTAAATTTAACTAAATTAAGGATACGTTAAATGCCTATGTTGATTGAAATGGCCATTTTAACTTAAACATCTTGATAAAAGGTGGATTTCCATTATGAGTAGACTGAGATGAACTGCAATAAAGCGATGAACCGAGTTTAGTCGTTGAAGAAGTAGGATCATTATGTATAGTAGAAAAGGTGTGGTCGCTGTTACTGATCTCTGTGACACGCCCGCGTTAATACCTACCTCTATTGAAAAGTACCGTCACCCATGACACGTATTCGTGTTTTATCAAGTAAATTAGAAACCCAGTTGATAAGCGTATCATTTAACTTAAATGAGGCGAGTTTGGCAAGTAAGCACTTATGAAGAACTTGGTCAAGTTCTTTTGAAATATCTATAACTATAACTGTTGCACCGAATTGTTGTAAGGTATTTTTCCAAACTTGGATCACATAGGAAAGGTGACTTGGTGAACGACTCTGAATAAAACCATATTGGTGGCCACCAAGGAGTTTGTTAGTTTCAAGAAAAGATAGCAGTGACTGATTGATGACTTTATGTGTGATTTTAGACAAAATGGAAGTGATGATAATTGGCAGGAGTCAGTCTTATCGCCTTTTTTGGGAATAGGTTGGACATTTGCTAACTTCCATGATGAAGGAAATGCCGCAGAAGACATAGAGATCGAACAGAGCTTAGTTAAGACTGTTACTAGCTCGTGGGAACACTTCTTTAAGACAAATAGCTGGGATATCGTCCAGGTCAGTCGCCTTACAGAGTTCAAGCCTACTGTGTTATACGATCAAACCGCACTAGGCACCCAATTTGGAAAAATAATTACGGTCTAATAATTTTTAACCACAAAATCATTAATTCGTATCTTAACAATTGAATTGAATTAAAGGGTATATGAACGTCCGAAAGTATAAATTTCGGTGGTTCACATCTGAAATTTCTACTTAATAAATAAATTATGAACAGTATTGTGTACTCAATGACTCTTAATGATTTTCGGATCAATCATATATCCAAAATGCCAAAAGTTTTTTTTATTTTTAAACGGCGTAATCCTTTATGTAACTTAGCATCAAAGAAAACAATAAAATCTTAGAATATAATATTGATTGCTTTAAAGCTGTACCTTGAACCATCACTTCAATGAAATCTTACAAACTGTAGCAAGGTCACCACAATTTAAACCAAAATATACGTTAACTAATCAGGCTCGATTAACCGAATTGTGCAAAAATATTTAAATGTATTGCTCCCTTGAAGCAACACACGCAACAAACAAGAACAATCCTTATAGATTAAATCCCTACTAAATATCGTTTACACACATAATAGCAGGTAATGGAGATTGATTATCCTTAAAGCCTAAATGAAATTTACAATATAAACAATGATATCCCTAAAGATAATCAAACCACCACCATTGAAATATTTGAAATCATTCTTACATATAGTTCCAGTAGTCCATTATTAGATGTAACGTCCTATGCATTAGGGTTGATTTGCTTTAATTAATTCTCGGTATGTACACTCACACTACAATAATCGGCCTTTAACGGGGTTAACAATGGCCGTCGTACTATAAGCGCTGACTTAAATGTCCTCTTCACTAACGCACGCACGCTCGCCCGCACATATACACATGCGTACACGCACGCACACACACGCACACACACACAAACTCGATTTCATAACCATCTATATACAGGTTGGAAGGTAAAAATATGCTAAAGATTTGCCAGTGCTCTTTATTTCGTATTAATGTAACCCAAAGTCATGTTATAAAGTTTGACAAGACATTAAATAAACTAGCTTGTAATGTAATATCATTCTGATAACTGGTATTTATTGTATTTGTATTTGTGAGCCCAGATTTAGACACAAACGAAAATGTCAGGCACCTCTATGTACACAACTACTAATGGTTATTAGCACTATCCATCATTAGAATTTTGCCCTACTAAAAGAATTCAGCCTTTAGTCAGGGATCTTTAACCTGTCAATCATCGTAGTGTCACTTTTACTTTTTCAGTGTCATATAGAGATTAATAGATACAATAAATTCATGTTAACATAAAAAAAAATTCCAAACTGCCCGCTTCTATAAAAATATCGCTAATACAGATTCAGAATTTTCAATCATTTATTTAATTTTTACATTTATTTCACTGTACATTAAAAAACCTTACAAAGAAAATTTATGTAAAAATTAAATTTTATTTAAAAAATACGTCTACACGTTTTCTTATAAAATTAATGAATATGTTTAAGGTCTATATCTAGGTATTTTTATGTCTTTGAAATATTTGATAAAAACCAAAAACTGCCCCTAATAAACCCCCCTCCCCGCCGCTGGATTTGCTCCAAAATATGTAGGTATAGAAGGTTATGCAACCAACTTTTTTTCACTGTCGCTAAATCGACTTATTAGCTCATTTTATAACGTTTGGCCAAATTTCGCCTAGATTGGCTATGATGTTTGGATGTGTGTGAGTGTCGATGTATATTAGTATCCACGATAACTCCCGAAGGAAAACACCTACGCACTTAAAATTTTATATTTAAGCTTCTTTTCAGTTCGCTTGGAGCTGATTAGATTTTGGGAGAAATCCAGCTGCGGAGAAGCGGGGTTTACTGGGGGTAGTTTTTGGTTTTTATCAAATATTTCTAAAACAGCTGCATTCCTATGGTAGAATTTAAATATTTTTTCTATATTTAAATAATGATTAATTCTTGTAAGAAATAACCAAATTTCACAAGAAAACCACTAATATCCTTTTTAGTCCTTGATCCTGATGAAAGGATACTTCCAAACTGCCCAAACAACTCGCTTGATTTTTGTAAGGTACACCACAGACCGAAAAAAAAACGTTACCAATTCGTAAAAAAATGCACTAAGAAATCGCTCACAATATGTCATTTTTTTAATTCTTAAAAAAATGCATTAAAAATGCTTTTGAAACTCGACTACTGGGATATTTTTCTCTACACAAACACGTATTCAACACGCTACTAGTTCTTGTTTGAGAATTATTGTTGGAATCTACGCTTAGTAACTAAGTTATACATTTATTCTTTTCAAATCTATCTTTTTCTTTCAATAATAAAATACCCCAAAAACTAAAAGGTCTTTATGCCATAATGTACAAGCAAGCACTTTCTTAACTATGTTTTTATTTTGGTCAAACACCTTTATTGATTATTAAAATTCAAAACAGTCGGTTATTCTGTTTCATATAATTAACATTTAAATTATTACTTTAATATTCCTAACAAATAAAATTTATGATACAGTACATTATAAAAAAAAACGGAAATTGAATAAAACTGAAACGTATTTTTAACATTAAGGAATATATATTACGCCAGTAAACGAATTAAGTATAAAATCACTTATCAAAAATATTATATTCATAACTTCATTAAGTATTTCCTCGTGCACGTGTTTAATTTCCGAAACGATTTAAAAGAAAATTTACTTTTAAAATTTATTAGTTAAAGGCTTTTTTTTTATTTTCGTGGGAATTCAGTGTATTATGTGATTTTTAATAAAAGCTTGCAAGGTGCAATGTGGCCAATATTTTCGTTTTGCTACAATCAAACAATAAACAATATTCTAAATTTCTTGAACGGTTGCAAATAATATATTAAACGAATATCTTTTTTTAACCTCTTATGTTGTAATATAAAAAATGACTTATTCTTAATAAAAAATTTGAACAAGTTTAATGGAATTAAAAAATTAAAACTAATACATTTTCTTAAAATAATTAATAAAAGGGAGTCTTTGAACGTCACAAACAAAAATATGAAATTATTTATATAGGGTTTGTAGTACAGAAACTTCTAGAAAGAGAAGTGAATAAAATTTTTATAGTTATTTACGTAATAGTATATTTTTGTGATTTTTTTTCTGTTTTATCAAATAGAAAAAATCTTTTCAACTTCTAGTAAAACTTTTCTACTTGGTGTAACTCTATTGGTAAGTTCAAAAAAAATTCATTTTCGTGAAATAAGTCATTATGAAACCCTGTTCAGTTTTATTTTCACAATTTGTGTAAACATAAACTAGAAAAAGCTTAATGAGTATTTGATATACTTTTTATTTTAGAATAAACTTATGGATAGCTGAAAGTGTTGATGTAGTCACCTTCATTAGTTATTAACTATTAAAACAGTATTGTAATAAAATTACTAATTTAGTTTGTTTTAAATATAATTAAGTTTAATTTAATTTTTTAATAAAAAGGTTGTGAGACAAGAATAAGAAATAAAGAAATAATGCTAGGGTTCATAAACACTATTTATACAGGGACCGCGATAAAGTTGGACACATATGGTAAAAATTTTTATTATTGAAATTTCTGAAAAACTCTATAGGCGGTTCGTTTCTGCATATCTGCCAACCAAAAAATCCATTGTGACATTTGTCACGTGACTATAGATTTGTCGGGAATTTGGAAAAATGTTAACTGTGATGCCGATAAATGGGTCAAATTGACATGATATCGAAAAATGGTATTAAGAAAATGTATTTAGAATGCAACAAAGACCCCATATACCAATTTTCAACCAAATCAGAAAAAAAATAAAAAATACCATTTATTCCCCTCTGCTTTTATTACGAAACATCATAAAATCTTGTTCTGCCTGGAAATAGTTTTAATAACAAAAATTACGTATCTTAAACTATTTTATTTACTGGTTAAAAATATTAGATCAGCTCATGCGCTTCAATATACAGGGCATGAATACAACAAGCGACGAGGCTAAATCGTATTTTTTAAATTTTCCTCTCACAAATTGTGTATTTTACAAATATTTGATTAATTTTGACCTAAAATTATGTAATTTATATTATTAAGGCTATTTCCAGATAAAACAAGATTTTATGATGTTTCGTAATAAAAGCAGAGGGGAATAAATGGTATTTTTTATTTTTTTTTCTGATTTGGTTGAAAATTAGTATAAGGGGTTTTGCATTCTAAATACATTTTATTAATACAATTTTTCGATATCTTGTCAATTTGACCCATTTTTCGGCATCAAAGTTAACATTTTTCAAAATTCCCGCCAAATCTATGGTTACGTGACAAATGTCACAATGGATTTTTAGGTCGTCCGACATGCAGAAGCGAATAAAAATTTTTCTCATATGTGTCCATCTTTGTGACGATCCCTGTATATTAAAATAAAAATAAGAATGAAAATAAACAGTCAGCATATTGTCCAAAACACATTAAATATATATCATCATTATGTAAAATTTCTTAGAAAACTGATTTGGAATGAATCTTGCAAGATTCAATTAACCCAAATTTATCTACCTTATGTACCTTAAATTTTAATTAACATCAAAAGAATAATGGAACCGTCGAACATTTAAATATTTCAGAAATTTTGTGGCGTAATCAGAAAAACAGAGTACAATATGGCCCATATGCAGATGAATTTACTTCATAAAGCGAATAAACTGAACAAAATGATAAACCCGAAACATATTCATCCGTCTAAATAAAGACAAATAAATAGTTATTAAAACCACAAAAGTAAACAGAAAAATAGTTACCTTCACAATGCACAAAATGGTCAATCGAAATTTTCCCCTTCTTTCGCACAACGGTAACGGCAATTCACCCTTTCGGTATTTGAATGATGAAACCAATCTTCCTAATCTCCGCAATTCTTAAGTTATATTCACACAAACTTGATTAGTGACATATCTTTAAACCAAAAACCATCTGCTTCGATCGATTTTCATCTAATTTAAAGTAAATTTTACACAGATATACATTTATCTATAAGCGTTCTTCACAAAACTTTATTAAACGATATATAGTGTCCAAGATAAGGCGGGCCACTATGGAGACTTCGGAAACGGTAAGATGTAGAGTTTCGCTTAAATAGAAGAAAAGTTGGGAGTTGAGTAAAATGACATTTTTTAACCGACGAAATTCCGAACCGTTCCGACGTTATGCGACAAAAAGTGAATCTTTACGATTTCGTTTTTGACAAACTGTTACTTTGTGGTTAATGTTAAAGAAAAAGTAAGAGAACCTTCTACAGGGACCTTTTAACGTACTTTAACATAGCATGCAGCAAATTGGAATCCGACGTTTCGTTTTCGAGTAACCATCATCAACTTTGTTTTTTAAATACGGTCCTGATTTTGTATACATAGAAGAAGAGCTTTTTATTCTGCATTCAACACTTTATGGTTTAATTGCGATTTTTACCTTCCAACCTGCATATACATATGTAGGTATGGAAGGGTATGCAATCAACTTTTTTGTCACTATCGCTAAACAGCTTCATGTTCTAAAGATATAAAAATACCTATATATAGACTGTAACAACCCATTTTGAGTTGTATTAAAATGTACCGTAATTTATGTTCTTCCTTCATTTAGTTGTAAATATAAGAAAAAATTTTAATTATTAATGAATTATAGAAATGTGGTAGGCAACTTAATTTGCACTTTTGTGTAACTTAAGTGCATATATCCTCTTAAGGGTCTATACTCCCACTTCTTTAAATTATTTTTTTTCTGCTCATATTTTCGCGCAAGGCGTCATCACCTGACTGTTTGATCCAGGAAGCCATTTTGGGTTTCCACCTAAATTTTTTGAAAAGTGCCATTGATTTAATGGTAAGAGATATTTAACTCGTAATATTAAAATCTAAAACATTTGATTTTTGCAGACACTTTCTTTTTTTTACTTTTACTACTTTAATTGCACATTTAATTCTACTTTTACGTACGCTTTCATTTTATGATTGCGTTTTGCTTTTAATGTAGATCCCAATTTTTATCTGAACTTTCGAGAGAGTGCAATAAACATTTAATTCAAAATTTCATAAAGGGAAATTAGTAGGAAGTAAAATTCCATTTTGGTGAGGTTTACAACGTAAAGCATTGTTATTGCGAGATATTGCGCTACATTAATACAAGGATTACATCACATTGGTTTGCATTTCCGCATTTTTTTATAATACCAGGGGTTCTTAAGAAGATGTACTATATTTTGTAAAGGTTTAATGATTTCCTAGTATAAGGCTATTTTTAAGATATATTTTATATAACCCTAAATTTAACTGTTAATAAACACAGTTTGTACATTTTTTTATTTTTCACACTTTGTTAAAATTTTTATTGTAAACCTTGGTTTAGTTATTCCGAGCATAATTAAAATATAACTTGACGTCCGAGATCATTTTATTAGTGTTACATTGCAGTTTTTCTATTCATGTTTAGTGGAAATAACAGCACAAATTGTGGTAATTAGGCAAAACAAAAGATTGAACTGGCCTATTTTAAACTACCGACTGAGTCAAAGGCATTATTTTTGGTAAACGGGTTGTATCTCGAGTTAGTTTAACGATTTGTTTTGAGAACATTTATATACCCATTAATTTATTAAATTTTTTAAACCCCTTCAACCAATTTATTTATTATTAAATTTTACACTATTTACAACACTACATTATACCTGGCACCATTACCACATTATATTATAAGACCTTAAACACATCGATTAATTATGTTCTGTGTAATTTTTTGACACGACGCGTAATTTAGCGGCATAAAAATTCCTAAGGTAGAATTCAAGTTTTAGTTCAATTTTTTTTAATTTCTGAATAAGGATTAATTTTATAAGAAAAAGTGTGAACATATTTTTTAAAGAATATTTAATTTTATATAACATTTCTTTTTAAAGTTTCTTAATATAACGCTGGTACGTCTAAAAATTAATTAAATATGAATGGAAATGGTTCAACTATATTATTGATTATTTCATAGAAGCGGGTGGCTTTGGAATTTTTTTAAGTTAACATGTATTTATGTCTATTAATCTCTATCTGGCATGCAGTTATAAACGTCATTCTGACATAGACTATTGTTTTGCTACCTATTTTCGTTATGAACATATGAAAGTTACCGTAAAAAAATTATAATTAAAATTTTTTCATTACTTTTAAAATTTTAGATTAGTATCTAGATGTCTGTTAACCTCTGTGTCACATTAGAAAAGTAGGCTTAGGAAAAGAAATACTATGATTTGTTGATGTGAATTAAATTTTTGTCTCCACTTGACAGTTACTTTATTTATTAGTTTTCCGTACTAATTCTCGTTAGCAGTTAATTTATTAATAAAATATGGAAGTTTGACATAATTACGTCTTAAGCAAGCAAAATTGCATTACAGCGGAGCACATGTATTTGAACAAGTATTCTGAAAGAAAGCAGCCAAATAAGGGAACATTTAGCAAGTTAGTAATTAACCTTACAGAATACGGTGCTTTTAAAAACCCGTGCTATCTCGAAAAAAACGAGTAATGAGTAAACAATGTATTGTTATCCGTTACTGAAAATCCAGAAATAACTCGGCAAATTCGTAATAAGGGCGTGGCCAAATCAATTGCACTTTATTCTAAAGAAGAAAAAATTTCATCCGTACAAATGCAGAAATTGCCAAGGACTTAGACCAGGTGACGCAGAAAACCGGAGATTATTATGTGAGTGGTATACAAGAAAATGCCATCAGAACAATAATTTTCCTTTCCACATATTATGGTCTGATGAAAGTACGGTTTCCAATAATGGGATATTTAATAAAAATACTATCATCATTGGTCTCAAAAAAATCCAAAATTATGCAAAAAATCACGACATCAACACCGTTTTGGCTTCAATATGTGGGTTGAGACTTTAGGAAGAAGGATAATAGGACCATATTTTTATAATCAAAATTTAAAATTGCAAAGATACTTAAATTTACTAGAAACTACTTTGGATGACGCCCTTGATAATTTATCTTTAGCTGAAGTATGTGATTGTTGGTTTCAGCAGGATGGTGCAACTGCACACAATTCACGCATAGTAAAGGATTACCTTTCAAATAGGTTTGCCGGAGGAGTTTTGAGCATCCATTCTGAAACACTCTGGCCAGTACGTTCTCCCGATATAACCCCACTGGATTTCTTTTTTGGGGTAGGTACATAAAAAATTATGTTTACAAACATATCTTTGGAACAGAAGAAGAACTATAAAGGTTGGTACTTAACGCATTCCAAACTGTAACACCTACAACGTTAAAGAATTCTTAGGATTCTACAGTTAAAAGATGCTATTTACGTTTGGAGAACGAAGGAGGGCTTTTCGTGCATTTATTATAATTTTTTGGTTAATTATTGTTATGCGTCATGCTTAAATTTTCTTGTCGTCAAATGTTATCTATCCATTTATATGTTGTTGATTTATTGTAATTAATTACTTATGAAATGTGTATTCAAAATTCAAAAATTCTGTGTCGTTTCATTAATTTGATAAGGAAAGCACAGTTAGCAAAAGCCCATTTATGAATTAAATTCAGTTTAAATGTTATTTTGAGGGATACAGGTTCATACTTAGATTTTCTCCGATAATCGTAAAATAAATTTAAAAATTGCAATTAAGCCATAAAGTATGATACATGCTTTAATGCAGAATAAAAAGCTCTTCTAACATTAAGTATAAAAAAAATCAGGATCGTATTTAAAAAAACAAAGTTGATGATGGTTACTCGAAAACGAAACGACGGATTCCAATTTGCGGCATCCCATGTTAAAGTACGTTAAAACCTGTAGAAGGTTCTCTTACTTTTTATTTAACATCAACCACAGAGTACAATTTGTCAAAAACGAAATCGTAAAAATTCGCATAACTTCGGAACGGTTCGGAATTTCGTCAGTTTAAAAACGTCATTTTACTCAACTCTAAAATGCCCAACTTTTCTCCCATTTAACAGAAACTCTATATCTTACCGTTTTCAAAATCCCCATAGCGACCCTCCTTATCTTGGACACTGCAATATATTTGCACGAACTTGAGTCTTAACACCCCTACATGCTAACTAAGACTGATTAAAGATTCATTGTTTCAGCCACATTTAATTTTATCTCACTTAATCAATCATAAAAAACATTACTTGAAATTATAACACGCGGCAAAAACCGGAAGGTACCTCGAAAAACGAAACACATCTCACCTCACGGTAACACGATAAATTTTCGACAACTAAATCCTTTCGATAAACAACGTTAAACTGACGTACAATAACGATCAACCTCTTTGTCTTTAGATTAAAAATTTAGCTAAATACACCGTCGGACTCTCGCCAAATGCTCTTAAGACTGCATCTGCGTTTCCTGTGATAATTTTAATACTGAATATAATTTTCCAATGACGTAATTGTTAATCCAACTAACTCTATTTAATGATACTTAAAATAACTAGGAATAACCATTGTTTATAAAAACTATCTAAAACTCTTTTACTGAATCTAAAACTCTTTTATTGAAAGAGGAATATTAACGTGTGGAAATGAAATATAATTTAAAAAATGTAATTTATAAATGACAGACAAACCAAAAAACTATACCCTGTTCTAAATATCTTAACCGTTGAACAATATTCACCACAATTTCAATTTGTAAAAAAAAGATAGATATCTTCAAACAACGTAAAACGTGTAACTAAATTAAACCTTCCGCAATTTACACCATAAAATGTCCAATTTTAATAATCTATACTCCATTCACGATGCTGGATACTAATGAATATCCTAAAGTTCGATAAAACAACGATCTTAGGTATATTTTGAACACACTAGGCAACATTCACCAATAATTAATTTATTTCATGTGAGTTGTGCAAAATTATTTCGAAAAACATGAAAATCCGCCTGATTGTAAAAACAGTTAGGCGTTCATTAATACAACCAAAAATATGTCAAAGGATATCGCCATTTTAATTACATATTCATAAGTAACTATAAAATCTCCCTTATGGGATGATTCCTATTACATCACTGTTTTAAATAAAGGGTAGGCATAGAGATGCTGGCGAATTATGAAATTGGTACAGATCAATTGTAAGTTTGTCAATAATTGAAGTTCATATTATTTTTATAACTAATATGTATTTAACCGATACGCGAGACTCGCGAACCACCCCAGGAGTAGCCGTTTGGGCATGTACCAAATACATTTCTAGTTATCAAAAATTCTCCAAGAAAAAGGGGTTTACACTAAAAGTTTGGAGGATCAAGTTGAATATTTGAAATTTGATGGTCTGTCAAGTAAACGTACCCTAGGAATAAGACAATAATAGATCAACCGACATTGCTGGTTGTTATAAATTTCGTTGGACTGGACACTTTTCTTAATCAACTGTACGTCAAAAGGTTCGCCTTTTTTTCAAATTAAGGAAATACGTAGCTAAAATCTCAAGTGATATTAATGACAATCACAGTTTATATTCACAATTTACATCAACTCAAAAACAATATTTTCATATTCAGTGTCTCAAAACGTGTAACTACATCAATATTGCTAAATCTATTATTAGAATACCGGCACCTAAACTTTTACTTTTTGACCTTGGGAATTCCCAAGATCGCCCACGCGTGGGGCGTATTTTGATCTTGAGATCGACCTCGGGTTTAGCCTTGGAATTAGTGTAGGGCTTGACCACTATGTTGGCCTTGTGCTAGGGATTTGTATTCTAATAAAGGATCCTAGTCTTGTAAGACAGGAACTTGTTCTCGAGCTTCGCAGGTGGCGTATGACTAGAAATGAAATATGAGTGAAAATAATTAAACCGTATTATTCATAGAAGCAGATGGCCTTGGTGTTTTTTGAAAGCTAGTGTTTATGTCTATCTAACATGAAGTTTAAGTACCATTCTGCCGAGGATAAATGTTTTTGTTTTTACAATGTGGTTTATTTTCCGTAATGCGTTTATTATAAAAGAGATTGCATAATTGTTATTCAAATTATTACAGGTAGCTTAAGACTAAAATTAAATATGAATGAAAATGATTAAACCGTATTATTAATAAAAGCAGATCGCCTTAATGTTTTTTTGAAAGCTACTGTTTATGTCTATCTAACATGAAGTTTAAATATCATTCTGCCGGGGATAAAATGGTTTTGTTTTTACAATGTGGTTTATTCTTCGTAACGCATTTATTATAAAAGAGATTGTATAATTGTTATTAACATTATTACATTTCTTTTAATTTCCATTTGTAGGTTGCCACCTTTACCTATATACGAATTTTATTACAACATACCTTGAGAAAAAGCCACCTTCAACATGATACATATAAATGAGTAATTTAGTTGGCAGTTTGATTTACACAATATGCTTTCAATTATTTTCACACACATTTACACACATATGCATTATAGAGTTTTTACGTTTCATTGTCTACTACTTTTAATAGTGTTATCAATTAAAAGTAAATATTGAACGTCGACTGTTAAAATTATATGTACAGGTTGTGCCATTTTCGCATGTTTTACGGGGTATCTCGCTTAATTTTTAGGTTAGAACCTTGCGGTTTTTGCGACACCGTGCTACTTTTTAATGAAACCAAAGATGCACTAATCAAATTTGCCATAGCCATCTTAGTTTTTGTGCTACAGGGTGATTTTGGAAAAATTGCATTTTCAGTCATCCTCTGTAACTCTGTTATTGTCAGACATTAAAAAAGTAAAAACTGATATTTGTAGATCTTTTTACGTAGAATCCAGTGGCGTACTCAGATTTTCTTTAGAGGTCACAGTTTTTGAGAGATTGACATAACCTACTTTTTTTATGGGACACCCTATATATTTTTTTAAAATCTTTTTTCCCTTGCCAAGAGCTTTTCAAAAATATAGCATAGTATATATTTATTTTTATAAATAACGTGAGAAAATGATTTTTCTCTATAATTTACATTGATAAAAAACAAAATAATTAATTAATCACAAATATTGTTCAAATTGCAGACCATTATGTCTCCTACAAGTTTCACAAAGTTTATAAATTCTTTTAATAGCATTTTCCAAAATAAATGATTGTCTTCGTAATTCTGCAAAAGCATTTTCCGTTGCAATTTTTAATTGTTGCATGTTGGCATATTGCTTTGAATAAATTTTATTCTTTAAATACCCCCACAAAAAAAATCCAAAACCGAGAGATCCGATGATGTGGTGGCCATCGAACAGGTCCATTTGTTCCAATCCATCTCCTGGGAAAACGTTCATTTAGCTAGTTTTGTATTATTCTAGCATTGTGGGCTGGAGCCCCTCCCTGCTGGAAGAATATATCGTTCAGTTGAGCCAGTGGAATATCTTCTAAAATGTTCATAGTTTTTTTCTTGTAGAATGTGCAAGTACCCATTAGAGTTTAGGTTTTGTTCATAAATCTTGTAAACTATTTTTCGGTTAAAAATAAAGCAGGAGGCATTAAATCCAAACCTGCCTTGGCGCTCTCGTGGGTGTTTTCTTGACTCCAAAACCGCGAGATGTGTCTATTAAGAATTCCCGAACTTGTGAAATGTGCCTCGTCTGACCAAATTATTTTTTTTTTCAAAATTATTGTCCTGAGTTTTCATATTTACAAACCAATTGCAGAACTCCAATCTACGTTCAGCATCATCAGGGTGCAGATGATGAACAAGTTTATACTTGTAGGGTTTGAATTTATATTTTTTTTAAATCCTTTGCACACCGGTCTCTTCATCTATTTTCCTGCACGAGGTTTCAGGAGTGGCTTGAACAACTGCTAAAACGTTGATCTCTAATTCCTCGTTCTCTTTGTTGTAAACTCGGGGTCGAGGTTTGTCAAAACATCCATGTTGGCAAAGATTAAATTTTAATTTTTGAAATATTCTTCTGTCGGGTTGTCTTCTTTCGGGATATCTATATGACAAAATAGGTATATAAAATAAATACAAATTCTAAGGTAAAGATTAACTGACCTGTTAAGATAGAGTTCTAAGGCCTGGTCTGCGTTTTCATTAGATAATATGAAGCAGGTATTCATATCATATTTCTCAAGGTTTTCAAATTTTTGGTTTCGAGCCATATTAAAAAATAATTAAACAACAACAAGAACAATAACAATAAACAAAAACAACGAATAACAATAAATATCAGCACTAAATTTGGGAAAATGTAACCAGGAATAATTTGAGAGAAGCACAAACTTCAAAAATCAAATACCTAAGTAATGGCAGAACGTTAATTATTTTGCTTTTTGCGTTACGATGGTTACCCACGGCTATCCACTATTATCAATGTAAATTATAGAAGAAAATCATTTTGTCACGTTATTTATAAAAATAAATATAGACTATGCTATATTTTTGAAAAGCTCTTGGCAAGGGGAAAATATTTTTAAAAAAATATAGGGTGTCCCATTAAAAAAAATAGGTTATGTCAATATCTCAAAAACTGTGACCTCTAAAGAAAATCTGATTACGCCACTGGATTCTACGTAAAGCAATCTACAAATATCAGTTTTTACTTTTTTAATATGTCTGACAATAACAAATTTACAGGGGATGACTGAAAATGCAATTTTTCCAAAATCACCCTGTAGCACACAAACTAAGATGGCTATGGCAAATTTGATTAGTGCATTTTTGGTTTCATTAAAAATTAGCACGGTGTCGCTAAAACCGCAAGGTTCTAACTTAAAAAATAAGCGAGATACCCCGTAAACATACGAAAATGGGACAACCTGTACATGGTTTAAGCAGAAAAGAAAATACATTAATACGCTAATTAAAATGGATACACATACGTATTATAGATTGTTTTACGCTTCATTGTGTGTTTTAGTTTAGGGCTGACGCGTTAAATCAATTTTATTACTTTTAGCACCCAGATTAAATTACGTCAAATTGATTATTTATTGATATGGAATATCATACATGCTTTAGAACAGTAAAATATATTCATAGCCATAAACTTATAATACCGATTAAAAGTAGGGGACCCTAATGCTAACTTATAAGACAAGCATAGGAACTTGTGTTAGGGTCTGAGTCCTTCTGTCGTGGGCCCCTTGTTGCGAAATTTGAATTTGTGTCGCCATCTAGTTGTGTATGGACTAATTAATATTTTCTGTAATAAAGGTGAAATCACCTAGCGTTATATTTCTAGGACTAATTATAGTTTTGTTTGTGGCACTATCTAGTGGTATATTTTTAAACTAGCGAATGTTTTCTGTAATAGCGGCGGCGCCGCCTAGCGGTATATTTCTAGAACTAATTAGAGTTTGTTTGTGGCGCCATCTCGTGGTGTAAAGACTAATGAATGTTTTCTGCAATGGAGGTTTATAGTGTTCGTCTCTCCTTCGTCTCCCTCGTCTCTTTCCCAAACAAACAAATCACCTAATCTAATCTAATCAAATCAATTAAACAGATCAATCCCAAACAAATCACGTTCGATCAAATCAAACAATCAGATCAATCTCAATCAATCAATCAACCAAATCATAACTTACAGCTTGGGAAAACCAGCTTACAGTTCAAAAATACTGATTGGACTAATATACACTTTGCTAAAACCAACCAACCGCAAATCAAAAATACCAAATTGATTTAACTTAATCATATAAAATCAGCTCTCAATTCAACAAATAGCAGTCTGGTTTAACTTACAGTATGCAAAAGAAAACCACTCTCAAACTTATTGTAATTACCCATCTAACCGTTCTTTCGCATTAACTGCAGTATTATTAGTGCAGGTTCGAGCGACATTAGGAAAATAAGTTTATTAATAAAAATTGAAGGAAATCTTAGCGTTTGAAGATATATTATAAAAAACAATACATCATTATATTCTTCTTCGACCGTGATTCGTCGCTATCATCATCATTATTGTTTTGAGACTCGTCCTTCTCTCTCATCGCTCTTCTTTCTCTTCTGTGAATCATCATCATCTTGGATTTGAGATACATTCACCTCATCCACGTCATCGTTTCCATCATCATCTTGACCGGTTGCGTAATAAACGAGAATGTTGCACATACAACGTTAGGTTAGATTAATAAATGCACGGTTTAGGTTAGGTAAATACCTGCGCGCGAGTATTGACCTAACCTAAAAATGATTCTGTATTATAAGTGTTTTGTAACTGTGGTTTCCTATTAGTGGAGTTGATCGGCCTATTTCCACAGTTTTTGCTTTTAGAACGCGACGTTTCGGAAGCGGACTCTGCTACCATCATCAGGCTTAGTCCTGAGAAGGACTGTTTTCGCACTTGAGTCGAATTCATATGTTATCTATATATAATTTTTTCCCAAGCACTTGACTACTCTTAGATTCGAACCTGGTACCTTTCACTTACTAGTCTGATACCTTTACCGCTGAGCCACTTAGCAATCCAATATACATTTTTTAGAACTTAAATATATATATTAAACTTTTTCGTGGTTGTGCAGAAGTTTATTGCGCATATTGCTCGGTAACTCCTTTCGCAGGTGTATTGCGCTTAAGCTCTTCGCGCATTATTGGAATCTATATGGGTTTCATTTCTACGCCCAACGTCCGCAAGGGCGAAACAGAAAGATCAAGAATCGCCGAACATGTCTGAAACGAAGACCACCGCGTCCAATGGTATAACATACAGATAGTGGCAAAAGACGAGAACACAACTCGTCGAAAACTCAAAGAAGCCACATATATTGCACTAGCAGAAAATCCAATAAGCCAAGCTAGTGTAGAAATGAAACCCACATGAAATCCAATAATGCGCGAATAGCTTAAGCGCAATACACCTGCGCAAGAAGTTACGGCGCAATATGCGCAATAAACTTCTGCGCAACCATGAAAAAGTTTAATATATATATATATATATATATATATATATATATATATATATATACAAGTTCTAAAAAATATATATTGGATTACTCAGTGGCTCATCGGTAAAGGTGTCTGACTAGTAAGTAAAAGATACCAAGTTTGAATCTGAGAGTAGTCAAGTGCTTGGGAAAAAATTATATATAACGTATGAATTCGACTCAAGTGCGAAAACAGCCCTTCTCAGGACTAAGCCTGATGACGGAAGCAGAGTCCGCTTCCGAAACGTCGCGCTCTAAAAGCAAAAACTGTGGAAATCGGCCGATCAACTCCACTAATTAAAAATTATATCTAAACTTTATGTTAGATAGACATAAACACTAGCTTTCAAAAAACACCAAGGCATCTGCTTCTATTAATAATACGGTTTAATCATTTTCATTCATATTTAATTTTTAGTCTTACGCCACCTGTAATAATTTTGATAGACATAATATACATGTTAACTTAAAGAATACTAAGTCCATCCGCTTCTATAGAACATCAATAATACGATTTAATCATATTCATCCATATTTAATTTGTGAGTCTTACAAGACTAGGATCTCTTATTAGAACACAATTCTCATGAGAGGGGGCGAAGCCCAAGAACAAGTTCCTGTCTTACAAGACTATGATCCTTTATTAGAATACAAATTCTACCTTGGGAATTTCCTAAGTCAAAATGTGAAAGTTGAGGTGCCGGTATTATACTTCTATTTTAGGCCTCAATATCAGACTTTGCTTTATACGTATGCTGTGTATAGCATAAGAAGAACAAGGAGTGTGAAAATAATCATTGCATGTCACGTACCTTCATTCTACTATTACATATTCCAAAATTCAGCGCATTGGTAAAGTTTTATTTTATAAAAATACTTGGTTCTCCACACTGATATAATTTGTGATAAAGCATATTTTGCTCAACAAAGCTCCCATAAAATATAAAACAACTGGAAATCAGGTGATTAAAAAATGACAAGCTCATCTGCAGATGTACCTTAAATAAAAAGAAATTGTTATTTTAACAGCCTGAAACACAATTAAAAAAATATCCACACCGATTTTTAGAAAATGAACACAAGGAAAAAGGTATGTATTTAACTACTACAGGTTGCAGATAAACAAACGTTTTATGAATTTGTTTGCCAATTATTGTGGTATTATTATTAAAAAATAAACTTGCTCCTAGTAATGAATTTTGGATTCGATACAATCATTATTTAACAAAAAATTTTAATTGACAAAAGTTGCAAACGTCATAACAAGTGGATTAATTCTGTATACATAGAAATTGTTAATTAATTATAAATATGTTTAGAACAAACTTGTATTAATGATTAATTAAATTGTTTCTTTTCAGGTATGTGTCGGTGATACACGGATTTACTTTAATCACTCCTAATTGGTAAGTTTATTTAGGCATGTTCTATGTAGCATACGAATTCAGATACGAATTATATATATTGGTGCTACTTTCTTCCATTGGAAACTTTATGTTACCTACAAACATCTAAGCATTTTACAGAAACACTACATTTGTCTACAAATATAAACTTTCGCCATTATTGTACATAATTAAAATACTTAGCTTTTGGTTTTTTAAATGATGTATTTTTCATTTCATAATTTATATAAATCTATACGTTTCGATAACAAATAAGAGATGAAAACGCAAACGTAAGCCTGCTATTAATATAACAGTTTGATAAACGTGCAAAGCCAACTACTGAATCTAATTTTAATAAAGACTAACTAGGTCCGTATTATACCTAATATTATTAAACTGCCTTGAGGATGATAAATAGGCTCTACCTATCGAAGGCTAGCAATGAAAAATATCGTAATCAAAGAGCAAATGCAACAAAATTTAATCAAATTATGATGTAAGTGTAACGTTGTGAAATGTTTCTATATGAAATTGATAAACACATTCACAAATAGAAATTTGACATACCAATCTAGTTAAATTTAACAAAGAAATAGTTTTTTGTTAATAATTGTAATTGTTATTGTACAGTGAAAACACAATGTACCACGTTTAATATAATTTTAAATATTAAAATATTATAGTGATATGGTATAACATATAATTGGTAAAGTATTTACTTCACGGTCTAGGAAAAAACAGCAAAAAACCTAGACATACCAAAAGCTAAAATTAAAGTTAAAAATCGTATTAAACGTACTACATGCTGTGTTGACTGCACATAACAATCATAATTATTAACACCAAAACTATTTCTTTGTTAGATTTGACTAGATTTTTAATTGGTATGTCAATTTTCTATTTGCGAATGCTTATTACAGTTTTTCACAACTTTACACATAAATCATAATTTTATTCAATTATTGTTAAATTAACTGTTTGATTAAAACATTTTTCACTGTTGCCCTCCGACCGTTAGAGGGTGTTCGGATTTGTCATCATCAAGGCCGTTTAGTAATATTTACGATCTAGTTATTCTTTACTAAAATTAGATTTCATAGTTGGTTATACACGTTTATCAGACACTTATATTAATAGCAGGGTTATGTTTGTGTTTTCATCTTTTTCGTATTTCATAAATTTATTTTCAAGCAATTCTTATAGATATTACCATTTTCTGATGACGATAATTGTAATTGCTATCGAAACAGAGATTTCTATGACATATAAATGAAAAAGCACACCATTAAAAACCTAAAAGCTAAATATTTCAATTACCACATCTATAGGTATATTCTGACAGTAATACTAGGAAAAATATTTTGTCCCAGTTATCAAATTATTAGAATTTTATTTTACGTTATACGAATTATGCAATATTCTGGATTTTTCGTTATTTATGAAGTATATGGAAATTTATTCTTAGAAAAAGTTTTTGACGTCATGATTGATAACTTTTTATTTTTTAAATAACTATTGTTTATAGTTTTTAACGTATCACAACCTTTTAATTATTTAATAAAATTGGTTCATACAATTATCTTCAATTCCCTATATTAAAAAAGTTTTGCTTTGAACTGGTATGATTTTTATTTTGTAATCACAAGGACAACGTGTATTAGAGCGGGTGTGGGAGTTACTGATTAGGGATACTGAAATTTCATCATGTGAGTTCACGGTACTATTACATGATACAAGTGTGTAAAGGTAGGATCGCCACTGACAGGTTGCCGTATAATGTTCTATTATTCGTTATGTAATATTCAAAGATTATATAGGGTTCTAGTTATTTATTAACCGAATATTTAATTATATTATTAACTACATTATGGTTCTACTCTATTCTAACGTAACTCCAACTACTATTTTTATTACGTCGATATGTCTACCTTCTACCTCCACTTTCAACTCTACTCCTCTTTCCTTCTTACAGTTCGCAACGTTTCTTATTATAACACTTATTGTAATAAGTGTTATAATAAGAAATGTTGTGAACTGTACACTACTTGATCTTTAAAAACGTCGATCCTGACCGAGTTGGAGACAATTCTTAGCGTAAGTAAAGTTGTGGATGGTTTCAGTATGTTGTGTAGGGTGTGGGTATATTTATTTTTTAGCCAGCCCGTTATGACAAAAGTTCCTTCGACAACTTTATAATTGGCTTGACAAGACCAGAATTAGCGTTACAATTTTCTGTCATATTCTTACAAAACTGAACCATTCCATTCATCTTCGTTTATTAATTAAACCCACGTTGTGTTTGTGCTACTTACTGCTTTCTTTAAATGCGTAACGGCAGATGATTCACTCATATTATTTGTAGACTGCATTCATCTAGTGTTGTTGCACGTCTAACAGAATATTTAATTCAACACGTTCAAGCACATTTAGGTTTTGTTCCCATCTAAGGTCTTCCTTTTCAGAAAAATCAATGTTGGTTGGTTCAGAGCAGATTGAAGGAGGCTGGTTTACTTATTTCTCTATCCGTTCATAATTATATCGGTTAAATAACGAACCGTTTTTCATTAAATAACAAAAACACTAACGATGGATCATTGGGAAAACTGCCTGCAAATAGTACTCTCCAAAATTTATTTTTTTATCATATTCGGTAACTGTTTATTTACGCGCTTGGTGTGTATTAGTATGTTATTGATAGCGCAGATTTCATCTCAACAACTTACAGCTAGGTAATACAAAAGTAATTAATAAAGAGACATTGCAGAGGCAGCACATATCATGTTCCTGATTATGCCACTTTTAGAATTGTATGCTTGCTGTACGCACACAATTTGTAAGAAAATCAATACCTATACAACTAAATAGATGTTGCCATTGAGATAAATTGATGAGGTCATTGGAAATAAGGATGCCCCGTTGGGAAATAAAGTTGATGTGTTCGAGGAATTTCCCTCTTTCTTATTATCAAAGATAGAGGTTTTCACGTACTTCTTTGTTGAGCTATATATCATGACAAAGTCGAAAATTTAGTATCTTATTTTGTTTTCGACCTATATATTGCGAAGTGCCGAATTCAGTGGCGTGCTTAGAACTTTTCTAGAGGGTGCGGCTTTTTCCTAATAATAAACTTGCATTTTTTGGGAATCATAGTTGGCTTGGCAAACATCAGCTGCACTTAGCTTTTCAAAAATGTAAATATAGGCATTCCTCAAAAACATCTTCCAAATGTTTTTTTTTCAACAAGGCGGTGACCCAGCCCATAATGCTTTGATAGTAAGGAATTATTTAGAAAAACGTTTCCCAAATCGTTGGATTGCAACATTCGGTTCGGTATTATTACGGTTTTGATAAATTATGTTTTTCAGAAAACCCCATAGAAAGAAATTCAGTATTGACAGATCTGGAGATCGTGGCGGCCATAACACCGAACCGAATATTACAATACAATGATTTGGGAAACGGTTTTCTAAGTAATTCCTCACTGCCAAAGCAGTGTGGGTTGAGGCACCGTTTTGTTCAAAAAAATATTTGGAAGATGTTTTTCAGGAACCTCTACTTTTATATTTTTGAAAAGCTAAGAAAGAACTGCAGCAGATGGTTGCCAAGTCAACTATGATCCCGATTTAGAAAAATGCATGTTTACAGTATTACTCAAAAACCGCACCCCCTAGAAAAATTCTAAGCACCCCACTCAATTCGTCACTTTTCAATATGTAAGTACCGTTGGCGAAATATTTCAGTGTAATAGTATTAAGCGAGGTATAAGATCTTGAAAAAAGGGGAGAAATATCGATGTTTGGCTATAAGTCGAAAATAAAGAAGATACTAAATTATCGATTTTGCCACGAAGTCTAGGTCAACAAAGTAGTACGTGAATGTAAAAACTGCAAACTTCTATGTTAATAACAAAGATATCTTTAAAAAACAAGTAAATCAACGAAACCAGGACACAGTTTTTTCGCATGAAATATTGTTATTTTATTAGGATTCTCCATGTATGTAGAACAAAGGTACCTATTTTAGTATAGACTCTGTTGCCTAGTAATGTATTAGTTGCATGTTGCAAAATTTAAACGAACTAGTATTCATTTGCAAGCTTTTCTGTTATTTATGTTGTTTTATACATAAATAATGTACATCGTGACTTATGGTGGGCAAATTTATTCGGTATTTCGGCAAATATAAAGATTCATACAAAATCAATATTGGAGACTTGGAACTATATAAAGAGAAAACCTACTACATTTTTTGCGTTTAGTATATAGGTAGGCTTAAGTCAAAAAGTTTCTCAATTCAACCCGCTATTTTAAATGTAAATCCTAGATATCTTAATTTTAAATGGATGCTGTTAGAGGCCCTCGTAAATATGCAAACCATTTTTTCACTCTTGCTCAAAATTACGTTAGTTACATTAATCAACTAAGCGCAAAACGTATTATGGATTTTTTGGCAAAATGTATGCTTTATGCATGCGTCGAGGGGTTGGCGAATGTAATATAGAAAAAAATTGACATAGTTGGCGTTATACCACTTTCTCTTTAGACATGCGACATAATCCTTGTATATATTTTCTGTATATATTTTCTTCCGACATTAACCTACAATCTATGCTAGTGTTACCGACATCTCAAATTTTCTCATTAAAATCTTGAACCTAATTACTTACACTCGGGAAATTTGCGTTACAATGCTAAAAAACTTCGCAACATAAAACTATACTTATTAAAACAATAATTTGGATATCTCTGTTTAAATATCCTAACTTCAAAAATTCATCATGAAGAGAAAATTGATCTTCACTAAAAATCTCAATTTAATGACCTAAAAGTTTAATATTCATTTGGTTTCAAATCTCTATAAAACTTTACGTTAAAATCAAATAAGAAAGTCTTATTAAACCAAAAAAAAAGAAATTAGCTTTTACTTAAAAAATCGCAAAATATTGCTCAACCAGTAATGGTTTTAAATCGGCGAAACCTGGACATGCTCTAAATTCGAAGAACATCAACTGATCGGAAAATTTGAACAAAACACAAACAGGTATTTTTATATTGTAGAAAAACGTAATTAATACGTAATGATCCGTTCCAGGAAAAATTAAATTTGTTTTTCCAGGGATGGAACTCCACACTTGCCATTTGATGTAGGCCGATAACATCTCCCGAATGTAATAAAGTATAGAGGTTATTGTCAAAAACAAAAGTGTGTTGAATCTACAATGTAGCAATACTAATCAGATTTATCCACTGTTTTTTGTTTCCTTTTTTTATTAACTTACGTTGTTCCCATCAAAAATGTCATTGCCTTTTCCATGGGTCGCTAGCTTAATTTTAAAAAACTTACGTCCAGTATCTTTTTGAATAGTAAGTAATTTTGATTACTCGTCGTGCTCGTAATGATTTCAAGATCGGTACTATAAATTCCCTGTCTTCGCCTTGTCGCTTATACATTCGTAGAGCTTTCCCAATTTTCGTTCGGTCCACCCTTTTTCCATACAGGTTCTATAAAAACGCGAATGCAACTTATTAATCCTATTCTAATCCGATCCTAATATGCATTCACTCCTGTTTGCAAAAAAAAAAATTGTTTTTCAGTGATCAGGAGTTTGTACCCGTATCGACATTAGTTGGTAGTTTTAAGCTTCATGGTTTTTCGATGGGTTGATACCGGTAGAATAGTACTCATAAATCTCGATGTTAACTAGGTTCTTTCTGCATCACTGGGTTTCAACTCGCTGGAGCCCCATACTCTAATGTATCCACTTGGTGTACGTGTTATGTCCGCAACAGTGTTATGTCATAGTGACTAGGTTTATCATATGGCATCAACTCCATATGGAGTCGTGGGATCGCCTAATCAGAGTAGATTAGCCGTATGACTTGTATGTTTAAAAAGGCTACTTAGGGTATATTTCAGTAAAATTGCATACTTACTACATGTATAGTCAAGCAAAAAATTGTTACGTCAATAAATAAAACAAAGCAAATAAATAGCTAAGAACTTAAAATAAGACTCTATTTATCAATTCATTTACTGTTCAGAAGTCGGAAAACTCTCACAAAAAAAATGAAAGTATCAATTTATTTTATGTAACCTAATCCTTGTAAACATAAAATTGATGTGGGTATGATATTGTAAATTGCTTCATCATATACGGTTTTCCGAAAGTTATAAATGGTTGTGATTATCGTTAGTATATTCCATTTATTTAATTAAAAAGGCCTGGATCATTTTCTGTTAGTTTGGTTGGTCGCTCAATGTTATACATTTCCCATTTTGTACAAGTAGTTTAAATATTTATTTTTAAGTATTCAGTCATTCAAATGTGCCAATTTCAATAATTATAGCTAGGTTAGAAATTTATATAGCTTCAATTTTTGATTCTTTATGGTATTATCGACAGATTTCATTTTATTAACCGATTAATATATGGTCTGAGAAATGCTCGTTCGGGTAAAATCCAAATCGGAAGCAACCTACCAATTTATTTGAATGATTTCATGAAGCTTAATTCCCATTTTACTAATGCTGGTTTGCCGCTTCCATAAATTCAATATATACATAATATATTTTGAGAGGAAGAAATTAACTTAAGGTTAGCTTCAGATTTATAGATGGATTTAGCGGAACATATATTGAGTGAATTACTACAGTGTCAAACTGTACTCACTAAACTTAATTTTAGGAAAATTCAGGCTTTGGTACATGAAGCTTATAACCCTTCGCATTACGCACAATGAAGAGCATAAATAGTAGTTATCTATTCAACAACACGCTATAAACTAAGTCATCAAATATAAATGAAGTATTTAATGCATTAATTAAGTTTTAAAAGAGTTTTAAGAATTGTCACGTTTTATTTCTATTCATAAGTAATCACAATTTACTTTTGGATTTGTCTTTTAAACAAACGTACTCCATTTATTATGGGTGGTAACATTTATTACGAGGGTAGACCCACACTTAATACAAATAGTACCTACGGTACATGAAAAAAACCGCATTTGATGTTACAAGCAAGCGGTTTTGCACAGTTGTTTTTTAGACCAAAAAAAAAAAACGATTTGACCTGTAGCACTCCAAAATTCACCCCTTAGGGGGGGAGTTTGGGAGAGGGGGTGTTTTTCTTATTATTTTAATAGAATTGTCGCTATTTTGCTTTTTGTGTACGAATTTGTTGCAATAATTAAATTTAATACTTCAAAAATATATTGATAACTTAAAAATAACCCGTTTCAACAATAATAATATTATTTATTTAAAAAACGGCGGTCTAAATGGCAAACAACCTAGTTTTACAAAAGTACGTCGAGTAATATATCGTTTCTGGGATTTTTAGGGTTGCTAAAAACATTTATGTACACATATTTAATTTTTCTTTCTTATATTTAAACAACTGCTAAGTTAGTTGAGTTAAAAAATACAAGTTAATATAAATATGTACAGTACAGTAACTGTTGATGTTGACTTAAAAGCTTTACTCGTCACACGGCAAATCTTGGATAAAAAGTTTAATGGAAATGAAATGAAAATTTGAAAAGGATAAAGTTTCTGTACTTTGCAGTAAACAATACAAACCGTTTGTTGCTGCAAGTTCCCTGAGATTTTTTGCACGCAATAGTACAGGGTAATTGATAACGACGGCAAGAGCACCGCGGACTGTCACAAGCCAAACTGCACCTGCATCTGTCCAGAGCTCGACAATCTGCCCAGATTTCTGGTTCTCTTGTCCACAAAGGAACCCAAAAATTTTCAACAAATTTCCAACCCCATAATGAAGGCGACGGTGGAGGAACTGGCTGTAACGCAGTTCCCCACACAAGACCGGCTTGATATGCCGCTTGTTTTGTGTGTTGCAAAAGGGCAGCTTGGGTAGGTGGAATACTACTGACTGCTTTGTTTTCGGTGGCAAATAAGTTTTTGCGTGCACCATTAACACTTGTGATGTTTTGATCTTTGACACCATACATCGTCACGACAAAAGATTCAAGTAAACGCAGCAACACTTCGTCCACTTCTGTAATGGAAGGATCACTCAATTTTTGAAAAGCAGCAGTGTGATCGTCTTTCCAAGCAGCCCAAGCAGATTTCTTTCCTTTAGACCCAAAGAAAGAAACGGTGCCACAACCTGTAAAGGCATGAAAACCTCTCAACGCTTCTGCCCGTTCTTTTCCAAGTGTTTGAGCTATTTCATGGACAGAAAGATACCTACGTTTTTTCCGACACCAAACAACAGCCATAGTTCTTTAAGTCCACTGTCAAAAAACCCAAAAAAAAAATTGCCAGCACTAACACGTCAGTGTCGCTACTGTGAATTAGCACAACTGCAAATCCCTTAGACACCATATCTTTGATGTGAAGAAACATTCGTCCATCGGCTTCTTCAAGCACGCTACATGATGTGCCATGTAAATTGCTGAACTTTTCACCCATAGATGAAACAATGTCATATTGAACATTGGTAACAATCTGGATGCTGTCGAATGACGATGACGTCAAAAGTGAATTAGCCAGAAAAGTACAAAGTTCTTCTTTGTTTTTGTCATTTTTCAGATAATCTTCCCAGTTGCTTGGCAATATATCTAAAAAAGTATTACAACTTACAACACGATAGTAATAATTAGTATATAACAAAAAAAATTTAATATTAAGTTTATAGACAGTTAGCATTATCAGCGATTAACACAACTTACTTTTCAGGGGAAGATCTTTTCGTCGCACTTCACAACCTCGTCGTTCTCTTGTGGTGTTTTTTAAACTTGTGTCCGAGTACAGATCCCAAACGATGTCTATCCTTTTTGCTCCAACCTGATCTGCCATTACTTGAATGTGACCGCTCAACTGAACGACATACTCATGGAAACTTTTTAAACCAGGGCGAGGTTTAAAGTTGTGAACAACTAATCCCCCGTCGAAAACTAAACCGTCACAGGCAGTGGGGCAGCTCAAAGTTGGCGCAATTTTTTCCAGGATTTGAACTAGTCGAGCCTTATCGCCAGATCTCATGATTCCATAGACAGATAAACATGTTGGAAAAATTTGTCGAGATCTAAATTTCGTGACGTGCTAACAAGACAGAGTCTTGAAAATAGTTGAACGTCTGATTTTAGCGACTGAAATTTCATCACTGGTTTTAATAC
The DNA here is from genome assembly GCA_036346205.1 of Vesta saturnalis. Lineage (NCBI taxonomy): Eukaryota > Metazoa > Arthropoda > Insecta > Coleoptera > Lampyridae > Vesta > Vesta saturnalis. Next base: position 1,507,735 of record JARFJB010002082.1, read on the forward strand.
AAGATTTTTCTTGGAATGAAACACTTTAAACTTGTTTTTATTAATGACATCGTAGACGCTTTTCGTTTTTTCTACAAGCCGCTCTTTAACAAAACTTTGGTACAACCCAACTCCTTTGTTTTCTGCAGAATACAAAGCATCGACTTCTTCTTGATCTACTGTAATGCGCGAATCTAACGCAATCATTTTTCTCCTTTTATCAAAAAAGGGTTGTCGCACTCAAGAAAACTGTCTTTTAAAGCAGTGAACTTAGATGAAAATCTTTTTTGATAAGAAGTTGTTTGTTCGTGATGAACAGATTCTTCTTCATCTGCGCCTTCTGGTTGAAACTCCTGCAAGAATCTAGTAACTTCTGGCCCACCTATGGTCCATCGTCGTAACGCTGCTGGATCATGAGTCAATCCTACAACTCCTCCGTTGCCTTTAACAATGGCATTGTTTTGCTCGTGAGCATTATCAATGCCTAGAGCTGAAAACGGTCTGCTCGTTTTTTGTACCACAAATTTTCCTGAAATGTAGAGTTAATAATAGAATAATTTTATTTCACTTGATTAAAATACCCAAATTTTTTATTTGTTTTGTCATACCAGAAATAATTTACTTTCGGTAGGTAAGCGCAAAAAACTAAAGCACTTTGTTCTTACCCGAAAGAAATTGCTGATAAACATCAAGTGCTTTAAAAGACAGTTCTTCTAGGTCTTTTAAATGTATTGTAAGCCATCTTGCATAGTTTTGATGATCAAAGAAAAAGTACCACGGTAGCATGCTTTGAATTGCTTCTTTAAAGTCGATAAAGTTTCCCTGTCTAAGAGAACGTACAAATTTCAAAAGAAGAATTTGCAGATTTAAAACCAAAAACCAATAATAAAAAGTAGGTGAGCGTTTCGACTGATCAATCCAATCTTCAAGAGCTGTGCCGCAATCCGGATGTTCTGTTGCGTAAGCCTCAAGCATTAAACTGTGAAGAACTGCTGCAGTAACTTGGTGTATTTCTCTCGCTCTTTTGATATGTGTCACCTAAAAAAACAAATTTAAACAAATTAAAAATGTTTAACTTTCATAATAAAAGTATTATTCAATTAACAGAAAAAAATTAAATTTTTTTTTAATGACACACCGTCATCATTGCTTCTGCAGAACCAACAGAGCTAATTTCTGAATTTGCTACAATCGATATCCATCCAGACCCTCCTAAAAACTGTCCAAGCAAGCGCATATAAGATTGTTCTATGTGAAGTGGTCCCAGCAGTAATACTAATTTATCTTCACCATATTTTTGAGGCCAATTCCACTGAATTGTTTTTGCTAAAGCAAATAATGGCTGATCGGTGCATAAAATAGGAATCTGAGCTGCATTTAAATGCTGAGTATTGCCATGAGCAATATCCATTCCGTGTTTTATCATTGAAGGCGATGATGATTTTTCATGAAAAAGAGGCAAAAGAGCACTGGTCGCAGGTAATACAGTGGGCGTCTCTTCTCTAGATGCATGAAATAACGACCATGAAATATTAAGCGGCGAAACTGACTGGTCTTCTGACAACTCTTCATGAATATGCTGAAGCCACATTGCTTCGTTTTTCCACAGTTGTGTGCTAAGCTCTAAACAAAATACCATAAGTTCAGATTTGCTTTAATTTTGCTATTTAATAAACGTTATTTTACCTTTAGAATGCATACGATTCTCTGTTTTTGTGTTACATTCAGATGCCAGAGGTTGTTTGTTTGGCAAATTGCATTCTTTTACTATTGAGTAAATGTTAATTATCTAATTAACAACAGTTGAGTTGAGATCGAGTCTGGAGAATAACATTTGACGGTATGGCAGCGTTGGTTTATGACGTCATCATCCTCCTATAAGGATAATAATACATTAAAAACCTTTATCGGTATTTTTGTTAATAATATCAAGTTTTTCTTTCGGCTGTTCTAATAATAATAGCTGTGCTGTAGAACTAAACTAAACTGAATATTTAAATATTTGTACAACGTATACATACATACATACATTGGCTAACTAAACCCGCTTTGTATTTTTACTTATGAATAGTTACAAACTGGCTGTTGGTTTCCCCATCGTTAAGTTAACTTGGGGTGTAAATATACAAACAAACCTAATTATTTGTGTCACACTTATTGCAACTCGTATTTACCTTTCCCTTTCGCAGACTCGTTAGGGCGACCTTACATATACGAATTTATATAAAACGATGTTTATTATTTACAACATACATTTAAAATGATTTTACCTATATGATAAAACATGCTAATTAAACACTTTTAAATTTTCTAATCTGAAATAAGAGTAACGTAATTTATCTTATTTGAAATTTCATAGAGAGCATCACTATGACCAAGATTTGGGATACATTTTACCTCATTCATCTCATCGTTTTCATCTTGAACGATTTGTAATAGTATCCCTAGGGAAGATATTGAAACGTGGTTACAGAAACAAGAAGCGTACACTATGCATAACTCGCGCCCCACGTTTTAGCTTAGGTTAATTCACGTACAATATTAGGTTAGATTAACGGTTTAGATTAGTTTAGGTCAATACTCGTACGATGTTAGATTAGATTAATAAACGCACGGTTTATGTTAGCTCATTATTCGCGCGCGAGTATTGATCTAACCTAAACCTGTTTATAAATTTAATTCCTTTTTTGGCAGAGGTATTTCTGCTCAGACGGTTGCGAAGGCTGTTTCGGCGACTCCCATTCCAAACTTCCCCGAAGATAACCGATCCTATCCGAGTATTGACGAGTGCGCCCGTACACAAGACTCAAAGCCGGAAACATTCTCGTTTCTCGCGTTTCGCTCTTTAAAAGTCTAACCACCATCGAGTGAGCATTATTATAATGTATTCTCCTATTTATGAGCCAGCATCAGCGGACATTAGAGATTTTATTGACTTGTGAATAAACTATTACAACATATCCGTTCAAGATGATGACGATAATGAAAACTATGATGAAGTTGATAAGTAGAATGTATCTCAAATCCAAGATGATGGTGATGATTCACAGAAGAAGAGCGATGAGGTTGAGGAGAAGGACTCATCTCAAAACCACGATGATGAAAGGCGAATCACTGTCGAAGAAGAAGACCGATAAAAAATGTGATTAGATAAATGATGTATTGTTTTTTTATAATATATTTTCAAACACTAAGTTTTCCTTCAATTTTTTATTAATAATCTTATGTTCCTAATGGGCGTTAGAACCTGCACTAACAATACTACAGTTAATGCGAAAGGACGGTTTGATGGAAAATTACAATAAGTGTGAGACTGTTTTTTTTTTGCACACTGTAAGTTAAATCAGAGTGTTATTTTTTTTAATGCAAGCTGGTTTTGTATGATTAAGTTAAATTTGGTATTTTTTAGTTGTAGTTGGTTTAGCAAACTGTAAGTTAGTCCAATTAGTATTTTTGAACTGTAAGCTGGTTTTCGCAAGCTGTAAGTTGATTTGATTAATTGAGATTGATTTGGTTGATTGATTGAGATTGATGTGATTGTTTGATTTGATCCAGCGTGATTTGTCTGAGATTGAACTGCTTAATTGATTTGATTAATTTATTTGTTTGTTTGAGAAACAGACGACTGAGACGAAATAGAGACGAACACGATCAACCTTTATTAACATTCACTAGTTTAAAATATACCACTACATGGGCCCACCTTTGTTACAGAAAATATTCATTATTATGTAGATAGCGACACAAATTCAAATTTCGCAACAAGGGGTCACGACAGGAGGGCGCAGACCCTAACACAGGTTCCTATACTTGTCTTATAAGTTAGCATTAGGGCCCCTTATTAGAATACTATTTATCGTTAAAGGGGCCACACCAAGGGGCGCAGACACTAACACCTGTTCCTATACTTGCCTTATGAGATAGAATTAGAGTCTCCTTGTGATAATACTATTTCCAGCCATGAGGGCCACGGCAAGAGAACAAAAGCCCGAGAGCAAGTTCCTATATCTGTCTTATTTGATTAGCATTTAAAAATTACAGGGTCGACTACTTCTATAAGATATCAATAATACAGAGTCATTTCAAATACCTTGTAATTTATATATGTGCTGATATTATTGGTTCGCTAAATTAGTAACAATAGAAAATATCTCAAGATATAGTAGAAAACGTACTACTGGCTCGAAATCGGGTAAAGATAAATTTAAGAAGATGAATACGGTACAGCTTCTGGGAACGAGGAAGAAAATGGTTTGAAAGCGTGTGCAGTATTTCCAAGGGTAGTACTGTGAACAGCTAGTTTAAGAATAATCTCACATCTATGTAATACTAGTGACCGATAAAGGCTGTATATTATCCTTTGCATGTATTTAAAATGTAACCAACATCTTATGAGCATTATTATTATTATGAACAAGCATCAGGGATATTAGATATTTTACGGCTTGTTAATAAACTATTACAATATAATCGTTCAAGATGAAAACGATGAGATGAATGAGGTAAAATGTATCTCAAATCTTGATGATAGTGATGCTCTCTATGCTTTTTCAAATAAGCTAAATTACGTCACTCTTATTTCAGATTAGAAAATTTAAATGTTGTGAAAGCCAATATAACCTGAAGTATATTTGTGTGTAATTGAACATGCAAATATATCAGGCATAATTTTTCGAATGTATGTGTGCTGACCGCTTAGAACCAGAATGTGCCTATATAAAAATTTCATCAGGGTAGAAATTATTATTGTTTCACCTAATATTTAATTTAGACCACGAGCAGCAAAATTTAAAAATATTGTTAAACACACTAATTAACACGATGTCAATGGGTGATTGCTACTTTCCAACTCATATTAATGAAATTGTATAACTGTTTAATAGTAATAATTCCATTCCATAAAAACAGTTTTATCATAAATCATTAATCATTTTAAATGTATATTGTAAATAATAAACATCGTTTTATACAAATTCGTATATGTAAGGTCACTCTAACGAGTCTGCGAAAGGGGTTGGTAAATAGGAGTTGCAGTAAATGTGATACAGATAATTATATTTGTTTGTATATTTACACCCTAAATTAACTAAATGATGGGGAAACTAACAGCCAGTCTTATATCGACCATTCATAACTAAAAATACAAAGCAGGTTTAGTTAGCCTTTGTATGTATGTATACGTTGTATAAACATTTCAATATTCAGTTCAGTTTAGTTCTCCAACACAGTTATTATTATTAGAACAGCCAAAAGAAAAACGCATCTGAAGGTATGCGTATTATTTTTAATATATATTTTACTTGATATTGTTCATAAAAATTGCAATAAAGATTTTTAATTATCCTTATAGGAAGAGGAGGAGGACGTAAACCGACGCTGCCATACCGTCAAATGTTATTCTACAGACCCGATCTCAATTTGGTATTTTGAATTGTGGTTGATTTTGAGGGAGCAAGCTATAATTAATTAAATCAAATCAGTATTTTTGAACTGTAAGCTGGTTTTCGCAAACTTTAAGTTATGATCTGATTTTACTGAGATTGATTTAGTTGATTGAGATTGATCTGATTGATTGATTTGATCGAGCATGATTTGTTTCAGAGTGATATGATGCTTAATTAATTAATTTGATTTGATTAATTGATTTGTTTGTTTGAGAAAGAGCCGAGAGAGAGAGAGAGAGAGAGAGAGAGAGAGACGTACAAACGAGAGAGAGAGAGAGAGAGAGAGAGAGAGAAAGAGAGAGAGGCATACGTGATCCACTTCTATTATAGAAAACACTCGCTACTTTCAAAATACACCACTAGATGGCGCCACAAACATACCCTGATTAGTCTTAGAAATATACCACTAGGTGGCACCACCTTTATTAGAGAAAATATTCATTAGTCTATACACAATTAGATGGCTCCACAAACAAACCCTAATTAGTCCTAGAAATATACCACTAGGTGGCACCACCTCTATTACTGAAAATATTCATTAGTCTGTACACAGTTAGATGACTTCACAAACAAGCCCTAATTAGTCTTAGAAATATATCACTAGGTGGCACCACCTTTATTAGAGAAAATATTCATAACTCTATTCACAATTAGATGACTCCACAAACAAACCCTAATTAGTCCTAGAAATATACCGCTAGGTGGCACAACCTTTATTACAAAAAAAAGATTCATTAGTCCATACATCACTAGATGGTGATACAAACAAATTACAATATAGCAACAGAGAGGCGGACTCACGCACGACGGATCAGGTAAAAGGGGTGTGGGCTGTCCTTAGGACGACCAACCAGAACACTGTATGCGCACACATTTGCCTGCCCTCCAGGTGCTGAACTGCCAAAAAGGCTCTTAAGTGCTCTAATTAAAGGTGAAAATTCTATCAACGAGTTAAAAGTGGCCCACGAAAAAAGCAGTCAAAAAAGGGCGCGAAATGGGCGTGGTGAAGGGCGCGGCTTATGACGTCACAAAGAAAAGGGGAGAGGAGGGTGCCGGTATTCTAATGTTACTAATTCCTTTTTAATAACATCGGGGTATGTTTTTAAATGCGTCATTTGGTACAGCATCTTGACATTTGGGTTTTTCATCGACTTGATCTTTGAAGGGATTTTTCTGGTGTTCTTTAATACACAACCATCATAATAATCTTTGTCCACTATCACTATACTGCAGTAATTGAGAAGATTGGTTATCTTGAAATAACGTACCTGTGAAAGATTCATCATCTGCAATTAGTTCAGAATTCCGAAATGGGACTTTTGGTTCTAGGTCCATCGGAAATATTTTAAAATAAGGTCCAAGATAACAGTTCTATTGGTCAGCTCTTAGTACGGGATTCCCGTGGCTCATCACGGGAAAACGTATGGCTCATCTCGTAATTGTGACTAATCGGGAACCTAACACACAGTTTGCATCTTGTGGGGATAATTTAAAAGGTAAATAAGCTAATAGCGCCATCGGGTGGTATATCTAGAAGTTATCATACAGTTTGCAGCGCCATCTTATGGCGTAATTAGGCGATAACATACATTTTGCAAAGCTTATAACATCACCTTTCACATGAAGCATCACCACACTACGTAATATCGTTTCAAGGTTAAAAGCAACTTTTGCTTACGCTAAATTCCAAAGGTAAAAACTGCCACAGGAGTCATCTACACCTTGCGTAATACTGTTAGCACACAACGTCATCTTGTGTTATTATATAAAAGTTAGGATCTTGTCACATAGTTTAAAAATTATCCAAAACACTATAAAACAAACAAAACTCCAAAAATTAGCCATTACATCCCAAACAAAAACAAGAAATTAGCAAAAAAGTAAACATACAAACCTTCAAATATATAAGTTCCATGCACCTACGAACTAACCCCTATACAACAAAATTAGTCAACAAACATACGAAAGCAAGGAAACTTGTTGAATACTCGCAAACATAAAAGTACCTGAATACCCACAAACTAACCTGAACTCGATCAAACAACCTAACTAATATCCAAACAAGTAAACAAAGAAACTAGTATTCCAGTAAACTCTCAAATACGTAAACCCAAAAGCACACAAAAACAAAGAAACCAGTAACTTCACGTCAAATCAACTAAACCCGCTTTCCAAAACAAACTAACTACCCAACATACACACCTTCATGCATACAAATACGCGAATTTCCCCATGAGTTATAATAAATTAATTAAAAATGTAATTAAAACAGCTAAACACTCATTACACACGATAAAAAATAGAAAAAAACGTTTTAGAGTTTTTCGCAGCAACTAAAAGATTATCAAGACTGTGAGAGAGTTGCTGTAAATATTAATTTTGTCTACCCTGATCGCATCTGTAAAGGATATGAAATTGTTACGTTCAACGCCAACGAAAAATTCTTTAAAAAAAGCAGACGATTACCAGTTTACTAAAGCTAGTCTAAGATTTTGTATAGATACAAGGAGCCACAAAAACGTTTTTAAGGTACCTGTTCAATCTGCGAATGAACATGAACTTCGGGCCCGGCAGGATGTTTAATCTTCCAGATTAAACAGGGTATTTTTAATAATGTTAATAATTTTGTAATTTTATATTTAGTAATAATAGAATTGACAATTAAGAAATGTGTAAAACGAATAGCAAGCAGAACTGTATATAGAGCAGGTTAATTATTGCGACAAATTGTGCTGATACAAAAGTGTGTAAGGTTGAAATTACACATATACGATATGCATTATAACTAGTAAGCACAAAAAGGCGCTTAAAAGAATAAAACATGACCTACTAACTAGGTCAAATAAGAAAATACGTCATGTAAAAACATTGTATATAAAGTGTAAATATTATCGAATAAATCAGTTCTTGAATGAATCTCATCTTTATTCAATTACTCAACAGGGTTGTGAGGAATAGTCTACAATTGGTACGAGTGACGGCGTACCCCTCACATTAAACCCCAACTAATCAATCTCTCTAATCAGAGAATTGAACATGGTCCTTCGAGCCAACAACATCGGCAGCCAGTAAAATTAGTCATGGTCCTTCGAGCCACCAACATCGGCAACGAGGAAAATTGATCATGGTCCTTCGAGCCATCAACATCGGCAACCAGTAAAATTAGTCATGGTCCTTCGAGCCACCATCATCGGCAACCAGTAAATTAATTATTTGAAGACATCATCCACCACACAGCAGCAGCTATTGAACATCAGCCTATTGAAGACATCAACACCACCAGCTACATTCAATTCACCACCACCGCCAAAAGAAGTTACAGCAGCAAGTCTACCTCTGTCAACTATAAGGATTTACGCCCCTTATAGGAAAGAAGAAACATATCGACAGTGGGTAAGAAAATCAAGCTTTATAAATAAGAAACAACACAAGACTCAAAGCGAAAAATGGAGAAGATAAACAAATTGGCCAACACCCAAAATGAAATTGGCAAGGCTATGGAGAAGATGTTTACAAATATGAAGAAAGATGCGGCAGCACGGAAGAACAAGGTGTACATTAATGAACGTAGCAAGGCATTGGAAACATGGTGGGAAGAAGCGAACAGCACACATAATGAAATATCCAAACTGCAGATAGATGATCATGACTACCACACGTCAGAATACTTTGAAAAATTGGGTAAACTATATAATCACATTAAGAACTATCTGGTAGAGCTGGAAAAGAAGCTAACAACCACCTCGCAAGAAGACGATGGGGTCGATAAAGAACAAGAACAGCGATTGAAAAGACAAGAGATCAAGCTGCAACAACTAGGTGCTCTATTACAACAAGTAGAAGAAAGATTGAAGAAAGAAGAAAACACGGTCCAACTTAAGTTATGGCAAGACAAGATTCAGCGCCAATGGACTGCAATTGAAGACCTGCACGAACGCATCAAGGTACATGAAACAAAACATCAGGACAACTATTTTTCAAACAGCGAGTTCGATAAAACCGAACAATGGTGTGACCAAATTAGCATCGAACTCGGAAACAAAATACAAATAGTTGGAGATAAGACATGCAGCATCAAGATGCCAGAAATAAAGCTACCTATGTTCAGCGGTGGCTATGAAAATTGGATGACATTCAAGACCTGTTTGAAAAATAATACACTCCAACAAAACGGTGACAACAATAGAAAAATGCAGTACCTTAAAAGCAACGTCACAGGAGAAGCATCAAAACTAATCCAACACCTTCAAATAGCAGAATGCAATTACAAAACAGCATGGGAAATTCTCGAGAGCAGATACAACAACAAACGGTTAATGGTAAAAGTTTTAATAGACAAAATTCTAGACTTTCCCACCGTCCAAGAGCAAGATGCAGGTGCAATAAGGCGTCTGCATGACACCACTTATGAGTGTCTGGAAGCAATAAAGAACCTAGGAGTAGAAACAGCCTCCTGGGGTCCTCTTATTGTCCACATAATAGCAAGAAAATGGGACGCAGAGACAAACAAACTATTCGAACAATCGCTGAAAGCACCAAATGAAATACCACTAATGGAGGAAGTAATGGAATTCCTCAAACTAAGATTCCAGTCAATGGAAGCGATGTCCCAGGCAAGAAAGTCACACCATACCACCACACGAGGACAGCCCCAATGGAACCCCCAGTGGCAGAATAAACGGCAAGCATGCGCCTACTGCAACCAAAATCACAAGTTGAGTGACTGCATCAAATTCAAAGGGTTATCAGCACAAGCCAGGATCACATTTGTGAGAGAAAAACGTCTATGTTTCAATTGCATGGACCACAGTTCCAACATCAGATGCCACGCAATACGACGGTGCACAACGTGTCAGTACCCCACCACATTACTACACCAGGAATACAAAAACCTGCAACACACCAGCAAACAAAATCGGCAGCGCACGCATCAACCAAAGAAGTTAAGGAAGCAGCCCGAAAATAAAAAAAGTGATGATAGTCAGTATGGTATCACGGGAAGAAGAAACGCAATTAGAAAAGTTTTGGGAACTCGAGGAAATTCCAAGGGCAGTGAAAATGGTCCAACAAGATGAAGAGTGTGAAGAACACTACCAACAAACCACCCCAAGGGAACCAATCAACGAGTATCGACTTACAACCGTGACATATGGAACAGCTTCTGCACCTTACCTGGCGGTAAGGACATTACAGCAACTAGCCCAAGATGAAGAAAACAATTACCCGCAAGCATCAGCAGTAACACTGAAAGATTATTACGTGGACGACCTGTTAACTGGAACCACAACAATAGAAGACGCAAAAACGATACAGGACGAATTAACCACATTAGCAGCGAAAGGAGGGTTTACGTTAAGAAAATGGGCAGGAAATCACAAAGAACTATGGAAAGAAGAAAAGAAACATCGGAACCACTGGATATCAACCAAGACGAGTCAAGAAAATCCCTAGGAGTGAGATGGCTACCAGATCAAGACAGCTTTCAATTCAAGGTAGCAGTCAACAACAAAGCATTAACAAAAGAAGCATACTATCAGAAACAGCAAAATCTTCGACCCGCTAGTGGGTCAGTCAATAACCATAACAGCCAAACTAATAATACAAGAATTATGGATAAGCGCAATTAAATGGGATCAGCAAGTGCCGGACAACATAGCAGCAAAATGGGTGAAGTTCCGGGACGAATTAAAAGCTATAGAAGAGAATCTAAGTACAAGATGGACACTAGTGCAGAAAATGAAGGCGGACTTTTGGAAAATTTGGGCAAGGAAGAAACAAAAACAATCTCACGTACTACAAATAGCACTTGGACTCTTAACAATGTTAACAGTTGCAAGAGCAAGTTTACAATGGAACAGCTTTACGCCATGCCAACCACCTCGTCGCGGCAGAATGTTCAATCTGCGAATGAACATGAACTTCGGGCCCAGGATGTTTAATCTTCCAGATTAAACAGGGTATTTTAATAATGTTAATAATTTTGTAATTTTATATTTAGTAATAATAGAATTGACAATTAAGAAATGTGTAAAACGAATAGCAAGCAAAACTGTATATAGAGCAGGTTAATTATTGCGACAAATTGTGCTGATACAAAAGTGTGTAAGGTTGAAATTACACATATACGATATGCATTATAACTAGTAAGCACAAAAAGGCGCTTAAAAGAATAAAACATGACCTACTAACTAGGTCAAATAAGAAAATACGTCATGTAAAAACATTGTATATAAAGTGTAAATATTATCGAATAAATCAGTTCTTGAATGAATCTCATCTTTATTCAATTACTCAACAGGGTTGTGAGGAATAGTCTACAATTGGTACGAGTGACGGCGTACCCCTCACATTAAACCCCAACTAATCAATCTCTCTAATCAGAGAATTGAACAGTACCGGACATAAAATTATGCCTTGCCCAAAAAAAAAAATGCTTGCTTTCCTTTCATACAATCTGATAAATTATTTAATTATAATAACGAATGTTGATAGGTGTTTATTGAAGGTATGTTTCATGAATATACACACTGTACCTAAAACAAAAGCCAAAAAGAATTCAAGGAAACAAAAAACAAAATAATACCTCCAAGGCAAAACCGTTTTTATACTTTTATGGAATTTTTTTTTTGTTACGAGTGTGTTGGGAGGTTAGCGTGATTTTTGAAAAGGACATGTACCCACCCATTTTTTAAATACATATTATTGCAAAACAGGTTTTTATTACTACACAGACAGAACAGTATGTTTCCAATAAATATGATTTAAAAAAAAATTTATCTTCTACAATATCATGCAGTTAATAGCTTTTTAGTACATTTTGATTAAAAAAAAAATTTTAATATAATCAGAAAATAAGGACCTAATATCAAGTAAATCTCATTTCGTAAGATAACCGTATAAAATAAATTAAGATAGACTATGTTTGCTCTCCTGCAAAATTATTGTTTTGTTACGTATAACATTATAATTCTTACCTCACGCCTTGATAAATAATATGTTTGTCACAAACTTTCAATTAAAACCTACCAAAGAGATAAACATTGGTCTACCAAATATATGATGATTCGCTAAACTTTGAATCCCCAAACAAGCCTACTTCATAGATTTACTGCAAACTTTTTATTATTAATTTTCTACTATAACTATTTGAATGCTCTCAAATATGAATTATCTCTTTTCTTCAGGCTGGCCTATGTTATTTGCGCTCATTTTCTGTTCTTACTTATATAAACGGTATAGTGATAAAAATTGACTTTAAAACTCTAAAAAGCACGAAATTATGTTATGTTTTCATTGGTGTTGTAAAAAGAACATATAAGTGAGATCTGATTATCAAGTCAATTTAAAATAAGAATATTGCACGTCATTAAGCTTTATAATTATTAACAGCCTTTACATTCATCTTACATTGTGTAAGCATTGTTTAAGTTTAAAATTGAAAACAGTGTGTTAATGGTTACATAAAATGATTTCCCCCAATTAGGGTCGCGCATTGTTGCTTCTACTATTCTCCACGTTATTCATTAACACCTCAGCGAGAACATTGTATAGATACACAAAGAGAATATACTATAAAAGTTTAGCTGTTTATTGTAATGAAATTATTTTCTCTCAAGCGCAAACATTGTTGCAGATGATCAGTCTTAATTCTTTATAGTCACTATCTGTGTTGTCATGCCCAATTTGGCAAGTATCTTGAACGTGCAATATAATCCTGTGAAAATAGATTTAAAATAAAATCAGTTGTATATTTCTCTTTCTGTACAAGTAACAATTGCTTGCTGAAAGTTTATCTAATTAAAATTGGTATACCTAATACAAATTAAATTTGTAGTATACCTAAAAGGCAAGATTTCAAATAACAAAGGCATTGGATTCATGCAGATAAAGAAATAAGGGCATAACACTCGTACAAGATAGCTTGTGAATAATAATATTAATTAGTCCGATAAATCCTGTAAATAGATGTAGGACACGTCAATTACACAATTAAACCAATATTAAAATATAATTACATATTTACAGACATCGCCAAGATACTGAAGCAAACAATAAGATCTTCATAGGACAGTATTAACAACTAATAACTAGATGATAAAATATATCACATTTAACAATGTGTATTGTATAATAACATTATTATTTTGTTATTTTGAATTTTGTATCAGGTTATTATATTATATGTACTAGTATAATATATGACAAGTCAAATAGAGATGTAAAGTTCGTACTACAAGCGGTAAAAGCTACCTTTATTATGAGTTCAGAGTTGCAGTAAAATGCTTTGGGACATAGATATCGCTTTAAAGCCATTTTAAATGGGAGAATAGGTAACAATTTAATACATCTCTCTAGTTTGTTATAAAGTTATACCAAACAAAAGTGTAGAAGTTTCATAATGGTAGTTACGAGTAGCATATTTACTTGAATGTTCACTACTTGATAATTTATTAACCAGATGATTTTTAATGGCAGAGAACCTTATACATGTGTATGGAGGGCAAAGTTAAAATTTTATATGTAATAAACATGTTTCTACACGTTTCTCTAAGCGGTATATTGAATATCAACCGAACAATCCTTTTTTGAAGCACAAAAAGGTTTTGAAAATTCGTTGACCTTCCCCATATAGCAATATTATAAGATAAGTGAGAGTATACAAGACCGTAAAATACACTTATGAGAGAATGGATTGATAAACAATTTTTCAATTGATATAAAGCGTAATACGATTTCCACGTTTTTTTAGACACATACCGTGTACTTTCCAATCCATGTCTTTACCAAGCTCTGTACCAAGAAACCTCGTACAACACTTTAAAACAGTGCGTTCAAGTTCATCACTGTAATACAATTCTAGGACGTTTCGTCCCAGGACAGTTCATCCAGGACTGTTCGTCCCCGGACTATTCGTCCAGCGGTCAAAAGTATTTTTTTAGTAAAAGTATTTTATTAAAATACTGAACTAGTACTTATACACATTTTGAAATATACCTAACCTAACATACCTAACCTACCGGCGAGTAGTAGCCGACTACGGCAATACATTAATTCAATTTTGAAAAGTTCAATTAACATTTAAAATAAAATTATTCAAAGCTCAATAAAATTTTGAAACATATACGTTATCCTAAACTTATTGATCACACCCTGTATATTAATAAAATAGGTGTAATAATACGTTATCTGGATACTTTCTAATTTATCTTCGTACACGCATAGAATACCGGAAAAAGCATCAAAAAAATATGTTTTTTTTTAATTTGATAGTATTTACACTGGCAAAATAAAATGTGTACATACCTTTTGGAAAAGGCTAAATAAACCAACTTTATATGAATTAGATCTCAGAAAATGACGTTTACGTGAGTGAATCACGCATCAAACTGAAGCAGAAATACATATTTAAACTGATCTGCACTTAACGTAAAGGTATAATTAATTTCCTACAATTAATTTTACGATAAAATGTCTGATGAAGATATAACCGATGAGGAATACTATCGAATCATACTGTTGGGGGTTACAGTAAGAGTAATATGCTTGGTGTATACCAACATAGCCGTAGCAAGCTAGGAAACAATGCATATCCGGAACTAAAATGTCACACAAAATTAGCTTACAGTAGAAGAGAGGCACCTTTCACTTTTTTACGTCACAAGCCCCGCCCCCTGGGACACCTCACCATTCCCTTTTTTATATGCACACGTGGGGTTCGTATTTTTTCACCCCTATGGTTTCTTTTCGGAGGGCATTTTCAACCCTTGATTTTCACCCTAATTAGAGTCCTTTTGGTTGTATTAAGAACCTTTTTTATGGCTTCTTTTCGAAGGCCATTATCAACCCTTGATGGAATTTTCACCCTAATTAGGACCCCTTTGAATGTATTAAGAAATTTTTTAAAGTTCAGCCCCTGGAGGGTAGGTAACTGCGTGCGCATGCAGTGTTCTGAGAATAAAAAGATTTAATCTGTTATTAATTAGGGTTGTTTTTCTCAAAGGGGATCGCATGATTATTATTACATTTTTTTTAATCCCATCTACAGATTGTGACCTAATTTATTTATGCATTGGGGGTTGTATTCTAATAAGGGGTCCTAGTCTTGTAACACGGGAATGTGTTCGCGGGCTTCTTAATATGTGTTTATTATTAAACAGTTATACAACTTCATTATTAATTGGAAAGTGGTGTCGTGACATCATGTTAATTAATGTGTTTACAAACATTTTAAAATTTGACTATCTGGGTTGTTTGTGGCCCTGGGACACCTTGGCAACCATTTTTTTTATATGCCCACGTGAGGGTCGTATTTTGGCCTATTTTGTAAAGCTAGTAAACAATTGGATTATTTTTGATATTAAAGAATCTAATCAAGATAAAGATAGCATATACAATTGATTTTAAATACACTGTTAAATTCTATATAATGATAATAAAACATTTAATGGGTATTGCGTAATCAGTTAATTAACCTGTTGTTATACAAAAGTGAATGTAGGATTTCGCAATTGGACGTAAACAATAATAAGAAACACTGTGCATATTTTACGTACATGTATATATCAGAGCTTATAGATATCACAGACTAGATTAGTTAGAGAGATGCAATGCGATTACGAAGCTGCTGTATAATTAAATTAAATTACTAACCCAGAATAAAAATGTCTATCACAGTCTTCGTGTAAATCGTAAACAGCCAAAACTAAATATATATTTGCGCAAACAGGATATTTAATATTGTGATGCATGCAACGAATTGCCTGCGTACTCTTCTTTAAGCTAGATTTTACCTCTATATTATTTTACATACATAAAAGTTCTGTCTCATCAGAAATGCCTCTGTCAAATAAACGGCTTTAGATTCTATAAACAGGTTAAGAATGCATGCTGACCGCTTATTAGAGTACTATTTTTAAATTTTCGGGATTTACCGATAATGGGGTTGTCATACTATCACATAAACCTATTTTACATACAAGCTCTGCCTTAGCAAAAAACCCCTGTCAAAAAGGAACTTAGATTTATAAACAGGCCCCTAGAGAGGATAATAGAGCGCGGTTACAGAAACAAGTAGCGTACACTATACATAAACCTGTAGTGAGAAATTTACTCGAAATAGGTACATTGTGGGTAACATTTTTTTTGAATTATGACAGGCGGGGTCTTTACGATATGAGAAATCTAAGTAAATATAATGACGGGTATAATTGTATACTGACGGTTATCAATGTATTTAGCAAGACAGCGTGAACACGAGCTCTGAAGCTGAAAAACTACATGTTCTATAATCGTCGTATTTTCGGTTATTTTTCAAAGAGGCGAAAAGATACCTCAAAGTATACAGACGGATAAGGGCAAGGACTTTATTGCGAAAGTGTCCATCAATTCTTTAGCAAACATCAAATCTAATCATATAGGCAAAATTTAGCGATACGATGCTTTTCATATAGGTAAAAATCGCACTAACAGTACAGTTAATGCGAAAGTCAATAACCTTTACACATTATCTCTCTCAAGGCTTTACTTGCGGTAAAACCTACGATGCGTCGTTTAGGTAACTGACGCAGGAAGACATTATCCAATGATTTTCGCTGTATGCCCACAGGTATAGTTAGCACTTCGGTCCTTGTAACAAAGTATTTTGCTGCAATTGTTTCTAAGGCTTTAGGTGTAGGGTTGCGCACCTTGCTCTCGAGGCTTTGTCCCTTATCCAGGCCTCATTGGCGGAAAATTTGAATTTGTATTTCCATTTAAGTCTCTGCAGGTTGTGGCTGGAAATATGAATTTGTATTGTAATAAGGGGTATAATGCTAACTTGCAATACAGATGTAGGGCTTAGCAACTTACTTTCAGGCCCTCGCCCCTAGACCAAAAATTTCAATTTGTTCGTGTCGCCATCTATGAGGGGAACTTTGAACTTGTATTATAATAATAAGGAGGCCTAATGCTAACTTATAAGACAGACATAGGGCTTCGCAACTTACCTTCGGGTCTTAGCCCCTGGTCGCTTGGCGGGAGACTTAAATTTGGATTTGTATTTAAGTGTTTACATTCTGATTACTTATTGCAAGAAATTTGAACTTGTATTCTAATAAGGGGCCTATTGCTGACTTATAAGACAAACATAGGAACCTGTGTTAGGGACTGTGCCCACCTGTCGTGGCCCCTTGTTGGTATTTTCCTTTTTCTGCAGCCATCCTAAAGTTTTACATTTTAATGCCGAAGTTTGAAAGTAAAAGTTAAGGTTTTGCTACAAGTTTACCAATGTTGTAAGATGAGCGAATAAATCGATTTCGCAATAGTGAAAAGAATGTCGATCGCATAACCTTCTTTCTATACCTGCATATGTACTACTTCGGTCATAAGTAATGTCCCGGCATACGTGTAGGCAACAGACATCCCACTTCACTGATTTCACCCGAAAATGTTTTGCTTGTAATTCTCACTATTATGTCTATATTTTCTTTGACTTAGGTATTTAAAGTTCAGTTTAATCTATTGAACCTAAACCTTAATTTATGTTTTGTTTTCTTTAGAATGTTTGAATTTCCTGAATTGTTAGTATTCTAATGGATTTATAATATTACATTAATGAATAAGTAGTCTATTTAACTTGACGTAATTTAAACATACCTAATATTTAAGCAGGCTGTGTCTATCATTTCGTTTAAGTTTAATTTGTGAGTCACGTTTTTATATATTTATTATTTATAGAAACAAACATTGTTTACTTTACTTAAGTAAAATCGACAAGTTGTATAGAGATTCTGTATTGTGTCACATAAATATACTATTTTCACCGGAAATTAAAAATATGTAATCGTGACAATAACGATACTATTTGTTGTTTTTTCTCTAATTAATAATAACTATATAAATATATAAATATAATAAAGGATTGACTGCATGCCTTCTCTATGCAAACATTTTCATGTGGCATCGGCGAAGTTGGATGTTGGTTATTTACACGTATGCGGGACATTTCTTATGACCAAAAAAGTACATGTAGCTAGGACGGTAAAAAGTAATATAGACTACTACTTACCTATATTTATTTATTTATTAAAGACTTCTCTTTAGATAATGCATTATACATAATCATTGGTTTGACATTCACTTCAACATACTCAATTCTATTTATATTTGTATTAATCAAATACTGACGTTTCATCTACGTTTGTCAAATATGAAATAAAATATAAAATGTTAATTCTTTCCGTTTTGACATGGCTACTTGCATAAGATGTTTAAGTTCATTTTTAACGCTTATATCGTTTCATATTAAAAACTTTATAAGCGAAACTTATTTAAAATTGAATGATCTTTTAAAAAAAGGTGCTCATTTTGTTTGTTACTAGATTAGAGTCTTTCCGATATAAACAAAATTTATTTTAGGAAGGAAACTTATTTAACATGTTATACTATCTTTAATAACAGTCTATTCGAGATTTTCCATAAAGTTAGCGATTTCAAGGTATTACAACATGCGATAGAAGCGAGACGTTTTAAATGTAGCCCTAAATATAGTTCCATTAAGTTATAGTGCCTACACACACGCACGTACGAAAACACGCACGTCCGCACTCACTCACACACGCACGTACACGGACACGCACACATATACGCACACACCCACACCCACACGCATACACACACACACACACACACACACACACACACACACAAACTCGCACACACCAAACAGCACACACAGATACGTACATGCACATGTATACGCACACGCACATTGTACACGCTTACACGCAAATACGCACATACGCAAACACGCACACACGCCCACACGTACACACCCACACACCCACACCCACACACCCACGCACCGAATCACCCACACACCTACACACCCACACCCACACGCCCATACAACCACACACCCACACACCCAGACACCCACATACCCACACATCCACACACTCACACGCCCACACACCCACACATGCAAACACGCACACACACCACGCCTAGGTCTAGATGATTTTCAAAATGATGAAAACGTATAAAGCCGTTGAAAACTCGAGATCGGTTTATTCACGAAAACAGTACTTATGGGTGCTTCGCGCAGGAAGAAAAAATGTTTTAACCCTGACCCGCTTAGATTTAATATTTTTATTGTTTTTCACTTCGGGTTTCACTATAACTCCCTGTAAGCTTTAATCCAATATTTTTCTCGTCGTCTCCACGTCTCTAGCGTTATTACTTGCAAAGCTTTTCGCCACGTGTTCAAACAAATTTGTTGAGTTGTTCTCTGCTATGCGACATATTAGCTCAATTCAATTAAAGTACAATGATACGGAAGTAATCGTGAAACTAGATGAACATACTCTTCCGCTGGCTCATTTACACGGTAGACACTACAAGACAACATAAAATTATTGGAAGTGCGTTCTTTATTAATGCTTTTCACGCTTCGTTTATTGTCGTCTTGCAATGAAGAATACTATAGGATAGTATTCTTGGGATAGGAGTATATAAAATATTTTATTTGTTCTGTATCAAAATTATATGAAAATAAAACCATGTGTAAAAGTGTAAAAAAGTGTTAATACGTAATTAAAGTAATGTTATTTGTACTGAGCGGATACTGTTTAATTAGTATTGTTTTCTAGGTATGTATTGACTGTGTTAAGCTGTAAGTAGTCTGAATTTTTTTTTTTTTAGTATGCTTATTAGTTAGACTGCTTATTGTTAGTATAGCTTATCTTATTACTTATTCCTGCGGACTGTTCAGAAGTCTGCTTTCTCTTCAGTCCTGGGTCTTCCTTGTGTTAGTGGGATTATATAGTTGTGTATATTGTATTAGTGCATACAATGTAGTGTATAGTGTTTAGATGGTTGCAAAAAAAAACAATTATTATTCGTATAATATTATTTTTTGTTTGGATTGCGTGTGTATGTGTGGTGTGTACGTGTAGTGTGTAAATGAGGCGTGTGAGTGAGGTGTGTGGTGTGTGTTATCGATTCCTTGGTCGTTGCAATGGTCGTCTTCGATTTTATCTAAGGGCGTAAGGGATATCATCTAGGAGGTTTTCGAATTCCTCAGGGAGGTTTTAGAGATTCTGGGTCAGGATAGTTGGAGGGTGATTGAATTTATTTTTGGAGCCGTTAGGTGATAGGTGTGATGCTAGCGTGTTGAATGGTGATTTCATTTGGAGTTCTATAATGTAACCGGTGTATTCTCCGTAGGACTCGGAGTTCACATGAGGCTATGGATTTTAGATCTTTGGGTTTATGGTAGCGTACAATGGAGCACGGTAATCTATTACGGGCCGTATAAAGCCCTTATAGGTGTGTTGAAGGGTTTCGGGTTGATATCCCCCTATGCATCCCCTAAGGGCGTCCAGGAGGTTGGATCGGTTTCGCATTTTGTTTAGGGTTTTTTTCATATCAGCGTTCCAGCTAAGGTTTTTGGTGAATGTGATTCCTAGGTATGTTACTTCCTTGCGAAGAGGAAACCGTTCCCCTTGCAGAGAAATGGTTACCTCGACCTTGTAATTTGTGTCCGGTATAATGAGGGTGCCGGAATAGAATGGCTTGGATTTTGGTAGGGTTTATGGAGACTCTCCATTCTTTGGCCCAATTGGAGAAGTTCTGTAGGGTTCAGGACAAACAGTTAGATGCGTTTTTCGTTGACCGATTGACTGCCCAGAAGGCAGTGTTGTCGGCGAACTGCGCCAAGGATATTCCGGGTGTGGTTACGTTGGGGATATCATAGGATAGGTGCCAAGGCAGAACCCTAGGGTACGCCTGCTTGAGGGGTGAAACTTTCTGAGAGGGATGAACCCACTCGGACTCGTACCGTGCTATCTGTTAGATACGACAGTAGGAGCTTCGTGAGCTCGGGTGGGATACCTAATTCTCGGATTTTGTAACTAGACCCGCATACCAGACTTTGTCAAAGGCCTGCTTTATGTCTAAGAACACGGCAAGGTTACAGTAACGGTGGTTAAATGCACGTGATGTTTCCGTTAGGAGTTTTAGCAATGGGTCCTGACAGGTTCTATTGGGTCAGAAGCCGAATTGGCTGTCGGGTAATAGGTTATTGGATTCTATGTGATCTCCCAGCCTTCGGGCTAGGATCTGCTCTAAGCATTTCCCTAGTCAGCTCAGGAG
Organism: Vesta saturnalis; assembly: GCA_036346205.1. NCBI lineage: Eukaryota > Metazoa > Arthropoda > Insecta > Coleoptera > Lampyridae > Vesta > Vesta saturnalis. The sequence continues at coordinate 1,529,289 of JARFJB010002082.1, forward strand.
GGAGATTGGTTTGTACGATGAGGGATTTATCAGGTCTGAGAAGTTTTTGCGGATCATGACGGTCGAGGCGGATTTCCACACCGTCGGGAAGTAATAGGGGGAGATGCATTTGTTATATATGCCTGTTAGGCGTCTGATAGCAGAAGGTAGCAGGTGTCTCAGTATGAGTCGGTTGAGACCGTCCTGCCCGGGAGCGGATATTTTGCCTTTTTGGAAATAATTGAGTGTTTAAGTTGGAGTAATTCGGCAGAAGAACGGGTCATTCTCATCCAGAATTTTCTCGGGTAATTCGGAGTTTTTGAAATCCTCAATGCCTTGCTCTAGACGATTTTTAAAGCCGTCGTCGAACGAGGGATCGTTAGGTGAAGTATAGACAGATTGGAGGTGGTGGCGAAAAATTCCGGCTTCGTCTTCATTGGTGGAGATTAGGTTACCCTGAGGATCGGTTAGGTGGGACTTGGGTTTGGTTTTCCTTTTGGTGAGAATATTGAAGGTGTGCCAGAACTTCTTGCCATCTCTATAGTTGAGATTGGAGGTGACCTGGACCCATTTTCTTTCGGTGTAGGTATTAGTTTCACGCCAAATTAGGGCGTTTAATCGGTTATACAGTGTGAATTGGTAAGTTTAGTTTATATCTGAATATTGTAACTCAAAACTTTTTGCGTTTTACTGTCCTGAGTATTTCCCTAAAAAAATTGTTACCTTCTTCGTTCAAAAAGTTTGGATTTGCTTCAACATTTAACTAAAATGTTATTAAAAGCTTTTACTCCTACAAGTATATTTGTTATTTCTGAATTGTACACTGATCGCGAAGTTAGTGCATTTTCCATTTGTAACATCCGCCGTCTCGCATTTTACCAATGTTTGGCTGTAGGTTTAAGTTCCTCACCCGTGGATGGATCCTAACCATCATGCCCTTCAGCTTTAAAATATTATTTTTCCTTCAGAATTGTCAGGTAATAAAGCAAATTACCATTTTAGAAAATCAGGTGTACTTCTGTAAACTGGTCAGATTAAAATAGAAATCTGAAAGTAATACTACCAACTGTTTCCACCTAGGATCTTCTTTATTGACAGTAAACAACAATCGTTGGTGTGCTGCCGTTGGTTGTCTAAATGAAGGGTATTTATAGTAAATTTCCAGTGTTTTTTAATGAATTACGGAGCTTTAAATAATTACGTAGAAACTGCATTATATCACTATTGTCATTTAAGAACTTTTTTATAGAATACCTACAATTTGTCATATTTAAATATTTATTAGGGTCTGTACAAATATTACACGTTATAAAGCTTTACAGCGAAGCTAGGCCTAGTGCTTTATATTGGAAATTATCTTTATGCGCAACTTGATATATAATAAATAATTTAAAATAGCAAGAATTGAAAATAATCTCTACGATCCATATTGAAATATTCTGACACGACGCGACGTTCAAGCTTAAATATTTTTCTAAATTTAATATACCTAGTACAGCTTCGAGTTGATTGAAATACGCCAAAACTTACATATTTCATATACTTCTATTTTATGTTAGACAACGATTGTGTGTCTGAGAAAAGTTTTTCCTCTTTCACTTTTCAGATCTCTAGAAAATATTTTTTCCGTTTTTTTTCTAAAAAGCGTATTTTTCCTTCAAATGAATTTTAGTTAACCTCCATAAAATCACTTAATTACACTTCATCTGCTTCCCACATGCATTTTCATTGCTAGAAAAACCGTAAGTTTTATCTAGCATCTAGCATCTACGGCTTTTAGTGCTTGATTTTCTTTTAGAACTTGGATCGGTTAATCTCGTGCTTCGTATGAAAAGTTCCTTTTTCTTCTTCGTACACTGTGTAGTGTTATTGTTGATCGAAACTTATTATCCACGTCAATTTCGCTAGCGAGTTCTTTTGCATCAATAATTGTTTCATTGAAAGAATCCGATCGCAGAATCTTGAAAATATTTTGCAGTTTTGTAAAACATCAAGTGCAGAGGCTAGATCAAAGTCTCTTGTTGCGTTAACTTGCTTATTTGATTAATGCAATTTAATATTTTATGTCAAATAACTAGGGACTGCAAAAACTTAAATTGTGTAATAGTGTTTACTGAACACCAAGTATCGTCTCTTATTGAATTATTAATTTCTTCGTTTTCATAAATGCTTAGACGTATATAAACGGAATCTCAAAGGCTTTGCTGCCCCTATCCTACTCTCCCATCTAGTGCCACTCAATGGTTCCAAAGTTAAACGTTGAAGACGTATTGCCCATCGAAAAGTAGATCCCAAAGAAAAAAATATTTTTTGGACCATGTTGAATACTTTTCTCATGTTGCTGCTATAAGGAACGCTCGCGAATTACATTGATTAATTCTAGATTGCACTCCTGCTTTATTGCCCCTCGCGCTTTGATATCCTGCAAAATTAAACCCAAATCATTAAGTTTCCGAATTATAATAAGTCATTTGTTGTTATTTGTTGTAAAAGAATGGGCGCTGTGTGATGGTATACTTTTAACTTAAAGCTGTTAAAACAATGCTTTTCTCTAATTGCACAACCCAAATTGACTCATATTAGTGTTATGTAACACAAATTACCAAGCGTACATACCAAATTAGTTTGCGCGTTCTTTTTCAACAAAGTATTGTTAATAGATTGCATCAAGTCTAATCTCGTAAAAGGGAAGTTATGTAAAGAAATAAAATGTTTCAATGTGATGGTCGCTTTCCTTAAATAAAGAAATAAAACGTTTGCTTTATGCAGGTGAATTGCATTAAAATTCTACATTGTTATTGATGTAACCTTTATATTATACATTTAAAGAAATTTATAACGTTTTGAGATATATAATAACAAAAACCTTTCAAAACTTTTTAGATTATGTATTTTCAAAATTATTCAACGATATCAAACTTCTCATTGCAAAAGTTTAAATTAGTTAATGATCGTCAAAATGTATAAAACTCAAGTTCTGTGCTAACTGATGTTTAAATTACAATTCTAATCTAATAAAAGTTAAAACTTTTAACAATTTCTGATATATTTCGGTCTGTCATAATCCTATTATGCTTCAAAAACTTAAATTATGATATTAGAGTAAGATATATTTTCATATACGTTCATTACGTTATGTAGGTAATTAATCATAGTGGTACACTTGCATCTAATGTAGGTTTGTATGGTATATTGTAACATGAAAATAACAAAACTACAATTGTAATATGATGTGTAATTTATTTTAAAAAAGTTATCCAATTTTCTCTTTTTACTAAAACAGCTAAGGTAATAGATTATCCGGATAATGTACTTTGCATTTTTAAGGGTTACGTTTTTAGCATCATATGAAGTGTATAAATTTGTTATCGATTTGTACTAATAGCAAAATGATGTTTCGAATTAGAGCGTCGCCTGATATATATAGAATAATAAAATACGAAATTTTACTCCTAACTAGAGTTAGATATAAATGATAAGTACGAAAAGCTTGTTGTAATAGTGGTAATTTTTAAATGACTGTCTTCATTATAATGGAATAGTTTAATTTTTAACAATGCGATTGGCATTAATTGGATTATTTACATTTAGACAATGATTTACCTAAATACGTATGTATATAATTTGAACGCCGCTTTCTAAGATCCTAATTGTTGCGTCCACAGTTAATTTACATTTTGTTCGTTTTTTTTTTGTTTGTTTTTTTTTACTCAATTTAATTATTTTATTTTGTTCAAAATATTAATATTTCAAACTTTGTATTCAAGAGTATATAATAAAATAAAATGCTCATGTCACTCTCCATAAAATTAACAATATTTCATTCGTGTAGACGAGCCTTTAAAGACTGCACCTAAAAGCGCATGCAAACGCTGTGCAACAGAACTGACATGAGCACGCACTTGGTCGTTAAGTATTGTTCGAAAACCAATCACCCGCTTGAATTATCAATCGCCTTAATTTTGTTTAATCGCAAATTATAATCTCATGTGTCGTTTGTATATGTGTTAAATAAACTGGTGTCCGAAGAAAGCAAAGAACGTACCTGCCTGGATAAGGGGTAAGTTTTTAACGCTCACGTTTTATTTCATATCTATCCACCACCATATATTAATCTCTCCTACGAGCAAACATCTTGGGAATTCTCAAACAAAAAAAAAATATATGGGAATTCATGCAACACTAATTCAAAATAAGCATTTCTTTATTATATTAAAACTAGGTGCAATGTAAAATGTTGCAATTATAAAATTGCATATTATTAATATTATTTTTGTGAATTTCCCCATAAGCCGCACGCTGATTTATTGTAAACATTATTTAAAATAAGTTCCTATAGAGTGCCCACATCTAGGTTAATTTTTTAAGGCTCCCTTATTGATTTCGCCTTAATTTTTTTAAGCAAAACTTTTCGTTGAGTCGAGAATCGAACCCAACACCGTTTAATTAACTCGATGTTAGTTTCCATTATTCAATTTATAGTCATCCACTCGCTATAATTTATTTTGAATTTTTTTTAAACCGTGTACTTATAGTATAACGAGACCATGTTACATGTTTTCCATGTATTCTGTACCATTTAACTGATGATCAGAGAAGGCATAACACCACCAATAGTTTTTAATTTTTAGTACAAGCACAGATGATACACAGGAACAGATTGCTAGCTAGATGCCAATTTTTAAATGCATATATAATGCAGATGTGTACAATGGGTGGCCTGTAAGTAGGAGAAACATAACAAACATTCTTTTGTATAATTAACTTAGAATATAACACAGAAAAGGAAGGAGCATTGGCTGAAATAAATGGAACCAGAACGGAGGGCCAATATGGCCGACTTTGAGCAGTGGCGTAGGTTATAAAATTTATTGATTTTCACTTGTGAGAAAGACAAAAGGTATTAAAAAATACACACATTTAATTACAATCATATTTATTGTTCTTTGAATAAAATTAGTTTTGTATACATATTTCTGATTCTTTCATCAGTAACAGAATTTTTACAAATATGGTGAATTCTGGTAACGACATAACAATTAGAAATAATCTTAATTAAAAGAACCTTATGATTCTCTATTGGAGAGATATCATGGGCAGCCATGTTTTCGAAAATTTTTTCCCCAGTGAAATGTTTCAACACCTTCTTTTAAGACTTTTTTTCTGCAGCCTTCTGCATTTTTAATAAACTTTTCTGTCATTTTACAAATTCTGATAACATGTACGCTAGGATAACTCAAGCCGCCCATAGATTTATACTTTATCAACGAATTTAAGAAGTCCTCTTTATCTCCAAATAATTGCGAAACACAGTTTCTGCCCTAATCTGAAGGAAACAAAACCAGCAATGTAGGTTACTACTGCCGATTTATAGGGTGATAAAGAGTCATAACTTAAGGTGTAATCATGATCAATCAAAAACTTATTTATGATATGGTCATCCTGGGGGTCATTTATTTCCGAACCATTCGATACAGATTCGTTGATAATTTGTTCAGGAGGTTTAGTTTTCGAGCTCACAATTAGGATATTAATATCCTCAAGAGGTATATAGTTTCCAGCCCCACCTTCCCTCACCTCTGAATAAATTATAATTTTTTTAAAAGCTGCAGTAAATTGTCTGCAAGTGGGGTTGTTATTGTATCGCCCTTGAGAACGGATTGTTCCGAAGAAGAGCTCAATATGGTCTTGATTAAGCTTGTATGTAGGAATGAATTTTAAATCTCCTTTGAAGACATATTGATCATACAATCCTAATACAGCTTTCAGACCAATTAACAGACCTAGAAACCCAGTCTTTCTTTGGGAATGCAGGATGAGAGTGCCATCTGTGAATTTTAAGTTTTTAAAATATTGAGTAATTTCTTCATTGAATGTCCTAATATTATCAATATTTTTTTTACACATTGCCTGTTTGAAATCAAAATCCGAAATTTTATGGGAATTCAAAATGTCAAAGGTATTATTGATTGCAATTATAAATTTTGCTGTTGCACTACAATTTTCGAATTCTTTTAAATGCAGTTCATTTTTGCAATACATTAAGGCCTCCGACACTGAACGGCTCAATAATTGAGTAGCAAGTTTTACTTTCATTTTTTGTTTGAAAAACTGAATATGTTGCTTTCTTAGTTTAGTTCCAAGCTGAAGCCCCTCCCTTTCTTGCAAATAATTCAGTTTTTCAACAAAGTCAAAATCAATCATTTCACCATCAATATTAACAAACCTTCTTTTTTCACCAAAACAATTTCTTACCAGTTTTATCATATGCACTGGATCAGGGAGTAAAAAATATTTATGATTTTCATATGTAAAACCTGCTACTATGTTATTATGACTAAATTGGCAGTTCAAAATATTACACATACTAAAATTAGCCACACAACCATCAAAAGTTATGTTACTTACAGTAACACCTGCATCCTGTAATAATGTTAGGGCTTGTTTGGATAGAGATGCTTTTTGCTGGCTGTTGATGCCTGCAATGAAAAAATAGCCTATTGGTAGTTTCCATGGTTCATTAATGCATACTAACATGAATACTAAGGCCTCAGTGGCTAGATCCATGGAATCCCCGTATAAATCACTACCAAAATTAACATACCCATAATACTCATTTCCAACATATTCTAAATGTTTTCTGATTGCTATCTCGTCAAAAATCAAAGAACAAATAATTTTTTTATTTGAATTTTGTACCTTCAGTTTAAAAAAATCAAAAGCCTCTGAAGTGAATCCAGGCTTTGCATTTGTAGATGAATACCACTTGGACAAAGTTTTTGGGAATGTGACTGCAAAAGCTCGTACAGACTGTTCAAAGGATTTGCTTACCATCTTGTTTTGTGATTTGTTCAAAAGCCTTTGAATCAACTCTTTATTTTTTCCGAAGTGGTCTATAATCACATTTTCATGTTCTTCTTGCAATAGATTTTTCTTTTTCAGCTCAACTGTAATTGGCTTCAATGAAGATATACGTCTTTTTTGTCGCCAAATGATCTTCTGCAGTTTACGCATTTTGTGACTTTTCAAACTGTTAGTTCTTTCCAAGTCATGGATTTTTGTTTTCAAGTTTCTTTCACGAGGTGTTTCTTCCAAATGTAACAAACCTATTTAGTTGAAGAAAAATGTTGTCCAGTAGAAGTTGAAGGCAGTATATCTGGGCTTTGAGATTCATTCTCCACATCTACCACAGAACCCGTAACCATTGGATTAAATGTCCTTACCTAAAATAAATTAATTTTTAATAAACAATTTTCACCAAAATCTACTTCTTTTTTGAGTATAATATTTAGTTACTCACATATTTTAAACGGTCCACTTCAATTGTCGGAATAACATTTGGAAACAGTCTACTTTCACCTTTGATGTTCGATCGAAACAATTATTAGCAAAATGATGGGAGCATAAAACACTACTTCTTTTGGATATAAATTCAGGCTTCCTCAAAAAAGCAACCCATTGTGCTTTGTGCGTTTCATTTTTAGGAAAGCTAGAACATAAATAAAGTTGAAATGATAATATTCATTGCGAAGTTGAGCATGTATTTCGACAATATTAATATCCTGCAATTTAGCATAGAATACCCTTATATAGCACCTGAAAAGGTGCTGTTGTTGAAACTCGTGCCCTCGAACAAATTCCATTTCGTGAAAATCATATAAGGTATTCTAGTTTACTTTAATTGATAAGTAATCGGTAAACTTTCAAAAAAAATACCTACCCCATGCTACGCCCATGCGCTGCGTAATGTTTTGAATTTTCTAACCTTCAAATTTGTTCAAATGAAATACTTTTATTTTTTCAGTATATTAGCAACAAAACTACTTACTTGTGAAATGTTACACCAGAATTTTTATTTTTCGTTGTAAGAGAACAGCCACAAGATGCACAACTAACCATAGTTCATAAATTTAAATCGTCTTCAAATATCGAAATGTTCTCCTAATTAACACCGACAATGCTACATAAAATTAAAATTATTCCAACTGAAACACAAGTATAACTTCTTAATCCAACTTCGAACACTGAACAGAGCAAATCTCTCAATATTTAAAAACATTTATAACCAACAAGCAAAACAATGAGTCATAGATAGAGGGTCAAGATGGCCGATTTGGTCCCTCGTTTTTTAGTGGTGGGATTTACGGTATGCTCCTTCCTTTCTGTTTTATATTCTAAGATAATTAAAGACACAATTCTTCCTAAAACATCGGCAATATCTCTTTATTCCGTTAGAGGGCACCCCGGATCCACCATAGGTACCTGTTTTCAATATCACTGTTTTGGTGAAGCAGTAGATACTGATCATATACTGACATCCATGTAATGGTTTCATGTCAACGCAGATAATACCATCGTATATATACCTATATACAATGATAATATTCACATTTGTATGCTCATTTGAGGTAGGTCATTATAAAAGGATTGAAGGACTGTGCAAATTATATTAGTACTTTTAAATTTACAATCATTAATCACATTTAGGGCCAGTATTTTCAAGTTATTTGAAATAGTTTTTAATGAAGAAGCAGCAAGCAAATAGAAAATATAAACACGATTATAGTGAACAACCAACTAATGATCGAATGTCATTTATAGAAAGAATATGGCGCGCCACACTGTGAACACTAATGTCCCTTCGTGGGTTATATTTATCACGCGCGAAAGTCATTTTGCGTATCCAAAAAAGTGGGTGATAAAATATAATTTTATGTAATGACTAGTATCTTAAGCACGCCATTAGCCCTACACGGCTTAGCCTCCTAATTTTAAGCTGCCTCTTTTGTATTCATTAAATGATCGCTTCATACAGGTGCGTGCGAAAGATTTGAGGTAACTTAACGTTGGCGTTGTAAATATAAATTTGAATTTGTTTGTGGCACCATCTAGTTGTGTATAGATTAATGAATGTTTTCGGTAATATAGCAGGCTCCACCTACCTAGCTGTATATTTTGAAAATACATACAGGACCTTGTAATGGTAATGGTGGGAAATTTGAAATAAGGGTCTAACACTAACTTTTAAGGTAGGACGTATACATCTGGGTCTCAACCCACTGTTACGCACAATATATTTTGGTTTTAATTATGAGTCACAACGTATCGCAAACCATTTGTTTTAATTATAATTAAATCTCGCTGTCATTCAAATCAGCCGCGATCAAATTAATCTGATGTACAACGAAACAAGAATTTTATTAAACCAATAACACATAACAAAGTAACTTTATAATGCCGTTTTCTACTTGGATATTAAATTTGTTGAGAATGGCTCCTCACACTATCTCATAAGACAGCTATAGGTCTCCGGAACTTGTTTTCAGGTTTTCGCCCCCCCCCCCCCCCCCGACTGGCCCCTGATCGCTTTTGACGCCATCTACTGGTATATTTTTAAAACTAATGAAAGTTTTCTGCAATAGGGGCTGGCCTTATTGGAAATTAAAAAATGACAATTAAAATATTTTACATATCGGAAACACCTCTGTCAAAAAGGACCTTAGATTTAGAAGCAAGCCGAAACGTCCTAAGTCGTTATTAAGCTGATTTTTAATTATGAGTCATAATTAAATTTTGAAAACCATTTTGTTTTGACGTAAAATTCGAAATAGTATTCTAATAAGGGGCTCTCATGCCATCTCATAAGCCAGGTATAGGACACCGGAACTTGCCATCGGATCTTTGCCCCCAAAATGCCGCAGCCGATTTGCTTTTAAGTATGAGTCATAATTAAATTTTGTAGGCTAACTTGTTTTGCCAGCCACCTTAGAGGCCATTTTTGTCTTTGGCGGGAATTTTTATTCTAGAAAGGGGCCCTCATTCTAACTTATAAGACAGTTGTAGGACTCCGAAGCTTGTTCTAGATCCGTTGCGCATTATTAGATCTTCGCCCCCTTGGCAGGAAATTTTCAATTTTATTCTAACAATGATCCCTCATAGTATCTCATAAGACAGGTATAGGCCGCCGGAATTTGTTCTCGGGCCTACGCCCCTTGTCAAAAGACATAAATTAATCAATTCAATCAATCGACCAATAAAATCAACCGAAGCCTATCAAACTAAATCAATCAACCTCGATCAAACCAAACAAATCAATCTCAAACACAAATCTCAACAAATCACTCTCGATCAAAGCAAACAGCAATCAATCAAAGCAATTAACCAAATCAATCTCAATCAAATCAAATAATAAGCTGAGGTAACAATTCTTCATAACCTTCAGGTAACGATTTTTTCACAGTATATACTTAGCCCGTATGTGCTCCCACTTACTTTGTAGATAAGGCTAACCGACACTTCGAGCTGGTACTCTCCCTAAACGTGAGGGCACCGGCATGGGAAAACACTTGATCATCAGCAAACCAATCTCAATCAATTCAATCTCAATCAATCAAATCATAACTTACAGCTTGCAAAAATCAGCTTACAATTCAAAAATACTGGTATGGATTAACTTACAGCTTGCTAAAATCAACCAAAATTCAAAAATACATTAGATAGCCTTCGGAATTACTGTCAATATACGAGCATCAAATTAGCTTGTAACACTATTTGATTTGGTTTTGCATAAAGCACTAAAAATACGTTTTAGTAGTATAAATCCTCGAAATCAGACCACTATATTATTTTATATACAAGGATTGGCTTATCGGAAATACCTCTGACAATTGCCTGGGGACACATAAACAAGCTGACTTTCATTTCCAATTTTGACAATACACATGTGAATTAAAACTAACACCGATTTAGTTTCGCAAGGCAACTACAGGACTGTGTATTTTATTTTACACAACGCTTATCAATATCATTAGACAACCATTACAATAATAATATCACTCAAATTCGGAAGTACCTCTGGCACAAAGGACCCTAGATTTATAAACAAGCTTGAACGCACTATTTTGTTTTGAAAACGGGCAAATATCGCCGGGGTGAATGAACAAGCTGACTTTCATTTACAATTTTGATAATACACAAGCGTTTTGAAACTAACACCGATTTCATTTCGTAACACAGCTATAGGTTCTACGCTCGTTATTATCATTAGACAACCATAATAAGAATAATATCGCTCAAATTAACGTGTACACTATTGCCGAGTTTTGCATACAATGATAAAAATACGTTTTACAGTTAAATCAGTAAAAATTCCTATACAACAAATATACCCTAACTCGAAATCAGGCCTTTAGTAATTAAATAAAGTGAATAAAATAAGGGGTAAGGGTTAAAATAACAAACGAGCACTTACCAGTGTTGTTATCGATAATCGTATTGTAAGAACACCTTGACAAGGTAAACAGCTGCTTACAGTCACAACACATTCACTTTCGGGGTCTTACTTATAACTTAATAATATAAAGTACTTACAGTCTTCCAGAAATCATTAATATAAAGTAATTATTTTCTGGATTTCCCCAGTTATGTAACGACAATAACAACCTTTAACTATTCAAATACATCTAATGTATCTGGAAAAATCCTAATTAGCTAATTACGTGATAGTTGGACTGTCCTTGAAAATGGAAATATTATGTTCACGTTCTTTGTGCGTTACAAAAAATCCCTCCAATTAGATTACACTTATTTTTAAAAGCACACTTGTTTGTTTGTGACGTCATCTAGTGGTATATTTTTAAACTAGTGCATGTTTTCTGTAATGGAAGTTGATCGTGGCTTTACCTCGTAGTATATTTTTAAAAGCAGATTTGTTGGTTTGCGACGCCGTCTAGTGATTTATTTTTAAACTAGCGAACTTACGACATGCAATGCGCCTATGTTACGCAACTTACCTTTATCGCTTGATTTGTACACCTGTACACTATCAAAATCAAGTAACAACGATTTTTCAAAAATTTTAGCTGTATGGATGAGTAACTTTGAGATTAGGTTAAAGATGATATTACAGAATTAACAAAAATTATGATCTGTCCCTTAAAACTTAAATAATACAATACTTTTATGTAGCCCATAATAAGTAGCAATCCTTCTTATGGACCAACCCTCTTCTAATTTGGAAAGCATCAATACTTGGTCTTGCTCTGTCAGTCGAGGCATTTTAAATGTCAGAGTTGATTAATTACAACCCTAATTTAATACAACAAAAAATTGGTGTACGCGAAACTTTTGAAAGCAAGGGTACAGTAGTGCTAATATAATGCAAATTATATTCTAATATAACTATAAGTAATATTATGAATAAATCCTAGAGAATTTAATCAATTTGTAAAATGTTATTGAGCACATAAAATGTGTATCTTTTAAGAGATAGGTATTGATTGTTAAATCTAAAGGGACAATTAGATTTTAAAATGCCAAGTTTTGAATCTTCCATTTTGTATAATTAGTGGAAGCAAGGATAAGTAATAAAGCACCATTGATATTTTGTGCTTAATTCTTACTTGTTTACATATAACGATATTGATCAATGGGAATACTAATTACCTAAATTATTCTTCTCACTTCACACTTCGTTTTAGTTTTTAATGACAGAAATGCTAAGCTCCAGAAAAAAAACCTTTTTAAGAAGAGAAAATCATTAAAACTCCGCGCCTTCAGAATTTATATAGGCACAATTTAAAACACATTAAAAGTTATATTGTTTGGAAAAGGTGTAAAAGAAACAAAGTGAATGGATTCATTTTTTCGTATGCGAAATTATGACTTAAGTAAGCACTTAATGTTTTGTTTTTTTTATTTATTTTTACCTTAAATGTACGTTTTCTTTTTTTTATAGAAATCCAACCAAAAACTTTACTATGGAAGTTTATGTTGACTACAAGTAAATGATAGCGAATTTTGTAATTAATCTTTTTTAATGGCGTGTATATAATTTGCTACAGCAGTTAATTATTCACTCTCGTTACTAACAGTGTTTATTTTGATTATAACTTCGTGTTTAATTTAATATTAATGTGTTAGAAACATGGATAAAACCGGAATAAAAATGACATGGATACTTTTCAGCTATGAGTTTTTAAAAATCATTATTCTCTTTATACTAAATTTCACTTCATCATATTAAAATACAATCAACGCGATACCGACTAGCTTAAAAAATGGGAAAGATTGTAAATTTCGGCATTAGTAATTTTAGTGGAAAGCTGGCACTTGCATTGTACGAGCGCCACTGTTTATATTTTGAGCCTTGGCAACACTGATTGGCGTTGGGCGCCGTTTTACGTTTCCATAGAAACGACTGACATTGTTGACCATAACATACTTCAAACTTTTTGTCCAAAGAAATGCGATAATTCATTACGATTTTCGACGTGGATTATCAAGACAAGAGTGCATCGATCAACTTACTTCCACATTTGGCGATGAAGCTCCATTCTTTACTATTATGAAATGCTGGTATAACGATTTTAATCGTGGCTTTCGCCCACTGACAAAATTCGCGAAGGTTGTCAAAAATCGGTTGGTATTCAAGAAAACATTGATACTGTGCAACAACTAGTAATGCAAGATCGCCATGCGATATACTATGAAATTGAGGGAACCCTAGGCATTAGTTACGCTAGCATATATAAAATATTACATGATCACACGTGAAAAGGTTTGTTCTCGTTGGATCTCACATAATTTGACGAAATCTCAAAAATATGATCGAGTTGATTAGTACACACAAATGCTCAAGAAATACAATGGCGGTGCTTCAAAAGACATATATAATATTGTAACAGGTGACGAATCATAGATATATGCATACGAGCCGGATCGTAAACAGCAGTCGACTGTGTGGGTGTTTCAAGATGAACCAAATCTAAGAAAAGTTGTTCCGCTCGAAGCACATCGAAACTGTGCCTTTAGAGGAGAATAGAACGGTCAATTCTGAATGGTACACAACCATTTGTTTCCCGGCAGTCTTCGGTCTAATGCGGAAAACAAACAAGCACCGTCGGATCGTTCTTCATCACGACAGTGCGAGCTCTCACACATCTCGTCTAACAACCGATTATTTGAACACTCAAAAAATCGAATTGATGGGTCATCCGCTGTACCCAAAAGTCAAGAATAAATTGCCTGGACAACGATTTTCATCGGCGGAAGAAGCCGTAGATGCATTCAAAAATCATGTTATGGAGGTGAAGATTGGAAAAAATGCTATTACAAATGGTTCGAACGAATGCTAAAGAGAAATTTTCAATGACAAATTACTATTTACCTGTGTGCAGACAGTTATAATCGTCCACGAACGAAACGTATTCACTGACATTTTATTCAAGTATATAAATCAGTATTTTTTCTGATTCTGATAATCGAGTCCACGTTTCTACCTTTGTTTTGACTATATACATGATTTTCGTACGTTTCGGCTCTATTTTGCACCCTGTTTTAAGCAAATTTTCAACCCGTTTAAACAGTTATTAGTTTATTACAATACACACAATAGAAGCAATTTAGAGTTAGTACTTACACATTTGTGTTAAGTGAATTATTGGTTTCGTTCCCCTAGTAAATTAATAGAAGATACGAAAAATTATTCTAACAATTGGGCTCTGTACATTTACACCGAGTTGGTTTTGTATCCAGTAAGACCCATGACTAATAAGCAGCATCAAGTTGTTCACGCCAAGAAGGCGGTACCGAGTTGTCCTAGACTCACATATTACTAATAGGAAATAGTAAACGGTATAATCTTCTTTTATTCATTACCAGCACTTTAAAGCAAAACTTGAACGTCATCGTCTTATCTTAATGTCATACAAGCGAACCCAAATACAATTTGAAAAATAACCCCTTTAAGATAGAACGAAAAAATTTCAACTGTAAATAATAATTTTTTCACTACATAAGAATCCAGTTAACATTTTGGGATAGCTATCTCTCGAAGGATGATTTGTGAGAGTTCAACAGTAGGCCGCCATTTTGTTTTTTGTGACGTAATTTGTCCTTGAGGCTAACCCCGCGGCTGGGTTGACCTTGGGCCTGACCTTTACGGTCACGTGGGGAGCGTATTTTAACCTTGAGACTGACCTCAGACCTGGTCTTGGAGTTGGCCTTGTAAACTTTTTACATTCTAATAATAAGGGGCCCAAGCCTTGTAAGACAGGTATAGATAGCGTAAGGTATGGACACGAATGGTCTTGGAATTTTTTAAGTTAACATGTATTTATGTCTATTAATCTCTATCTGACATGAAGTTTAAACGTCATTCTGACATAGAAAACTGTTATTGTTTTACAATGTGATTTTATTTTTCGTAATGAGCTTATTATAAAAGAGGCTGCATAATTATCCTAAAAAATTCTATTTTGTAGATTGTGACCTTACCCATACGAATTTTATTTACAACATGCTTTTAAATAATTTTACCTTGAGAATGTAAAAATCACCTTCAACGATTATACAAAGTTGTTTCTATTTTTAGCTTAAGATATGTTTCTATTGTTACTGACCTAGGAGTTGCTAATACTACAAATCTACTTTCAGGATTTGAGTTAATTACTATTGGCACCTTGTAAATGACATAATTCCATCAATTTTAACAATCTAAATTACGTAAAATTGTTTATTGATATGGAATATGATACTTGCTTTCAAAACAGTAAAATGTTTTCATAATCATAAAATTTATAACTGTTATGATTTAAAACACGTGCTATATTAGTGGATTAAAAAGAAAGAAAACAACGATAGGATCATTTTTGATATTAAAAAAGGTAAACTAAGCGACATTTAACGATTATATTGTAAGGGTTTATTAACAAACAAGTAAAACATCTAATGCCCCTGACGCTGGTTCAAAATAATAATGCTCATTCGATGGTGATTACACCTTAAATACATGCAAAGGATAATATACTGCCTTTATTTACCACCATTATTACATAGATATCAGATTATTCTTAAATTAGCTGTTTTCAAAACGACCTTCTTCGTTCTCAGAAGCTGTACCGCATTCATCTTTTTGAATTTACCTTTATTCAATCTTGAATCAGAAGTACGTTTTCTAATGCTTAGACAGGATCTTCAATATTGTGATGTATGCAACGAAATGTCTGTGTCTTCTTTTTTAAGCTAGATTTCTTCTCTATGTTATTTTATATACAATGTCTGTCGCCTACCTTATCATAAATACCTCCGTCACAAGTGACTTAGATTTTATAATCAGGTTAAGCATGCTGGCCGCTTATTGGAATGCTATTTTTTAATTTTCGAGTTTTTACCGATAAGGGTTGTCATACTATCACATAAGACAGTGTTACATACCAGTTCTGACATAGCAGAAATACCCTTGTCAAAAGATTAGATTTATAAACATGTCCCTAGAGTGGATATTAGAGCGTGGTTACAAAAACAAGAAGCGTACACTATACGTAAATTTGTAGCGAGAAATTTATTCGAAACAGAGGGCCTTATGCTAACTTGTAAGACAGTAATTTTTTAATTTTCGAGTTTTACCGATAACAGGTTGCCATACTATCACAGTTTTACATACCAGTTCTGTCTGAGCAGGAATATCTCTGTCAAAAAGACGCTTAGATTTATAAACATGCCCCTAAGGAAGATATCAGAGCGTGGTTACAAAAACAAGAAGCGTGCACTATACATAAACCTGTAATGAGAAATTTACTTGAAACAAATACAGATTGTGGGTAATACTGTTTTGAGTTATGACAGACGGGGTCTTTGCGATATGATAAATCTAAGTAAATATAATGACGTATATAATTATATACTGACGGTTATCGATGTATTTAGCAAGATGGCGTGGACAGGAGCTCTGAAGCCGAAAACTGTAGGTTCTATAATCGACGTATTTTCGGTTTATTTTTCAAAGATGCGAAAAGATACCTCAAAGTATGCAGACGGATAAAAGCAAGGAATTTATTGCGAAAAGTGTCCAGCAATTCTTTAACAAACGTCAAATCATGTCTGTAAAATTTTTTGCGATACAATGCTTTCAACGAAGGCTGTTTCCACGATCCTCACCTCTCTATTGGCCCGTCTCCCGAACGTAGCCGAGCATATCCCAACGTACTCTATAAAAATTCCATTAATTAGGTCACATTTATGTTTAAAGATGTGTTTGTTTGTTTTTGACGTAAAGTGTATAGTTAAACTAGC
This sequence comes from Vesta saturnalis, assembly GCA_036346205.1. Classification (NCBI taxonomy): domain Eukaryota; kingdom Metazoa; phylum Arthropoda; class Insecta; order Coleoptera; family Lampyridae; genus Vesta; species Vesta saturnalis. Next base: position 1,546,341 of record JARFJB010002082.1, read on the forward strand.
GAATGTTTTCTGTATAAAAGTTTATCGTGTTCGACTCTTTGTTCTCCCTCGCCCCTCTCGTCTCTCTCTCGTCTCTCCGCCCCCCTTCCTCGCTCTCTTCTCTCTCACCTCTCAGCTCTCTCTCTCGTCTTTCGTATAGGTAAAATTTTGTGATGCGATACTTTCGACGAAGGCGATTTCCACGACTCCCACCTCTCTACTGGCCCGTCTCCCGAGTTCTTATACTATCACACAAGACAGGTACAGGAACTTGTGTTAAGGTCTTCGCCCCCTTTCCTTAATAGGCCGACCCTCTATAATGTAACCGAGAATATTGGTTCCTGTCCTTAGAGCTTCTTTTCCAACACGAAAACACACTTGGACGCTGATAAAAGGACGCGGTGGCAAAATGACGTAGGATAAAATGGCATAATGAATAAAGTTCACTGTAAATTAATGAATAAATACCAACACCGAAATTAAACTGTTGCAAATTCTAATAACTTCCCTAAATCCCATAACAACTGATTTAGTTCTTTTTAATTTGCCAATGTATTCAAAATCCTCATCTAAAAAAATGCAAAAACACATTTGTTGTTGATTAACTAACAAATCAGAATCATATGAAAATGTAAACTTTCACCATTATCATACATAATAAAATACTTGTCTTTTTGGGATTTTTAGTCGTGTATTTTAAATAATACAATCTATACGTTTCGGTAACACTTACAGTTATCTTCGTCAGTAGTAATATCTATTAAAATTGTTCAAGATGTTGTAAACAATTTTGTCAAAGTTGAAACATTAAATGTTTTAATTTTTGAACTTTGACAAAATTGTTTACATCTTTTTGCACGATTGTATTAAATTTACCACATTGAAATTATTTAATTTCTACTAAATAAACAAAAAGTCAAAAGTGACGTTTTAAATAGAAATGTCCAAATTTTTTGTTCTTATTGTTGTGAAGTATAGTACCTATATATAATTTTACGTTGGTAATTAAAAGACGTCGGTAAGTAAAATCTTACCGACGAGTTGGGCCTCGCAACCAGTAAACATATCCTACTGTCTTGGAAACAGGTATGGTAAATAAACGAAAAAGCTCAATCGTGCAAAAAATATATTTATAGCGTAAAAAGCGTCATGTACTATCTCCTAAATAATGGCCTAACAGAAAATCATAATGTTTTCGAAGAGAAAACACCTTTACCTGAAGTTTTACTTCAAAGATACCTACGCAAAACTTACGTACAGTTAAGTAAAATTTTAAGCTTCTTTTAAAATCCGTAAAAATTGCGAAAGCTAAATCTGAAAATTCATTATTTACCTTCGGTACAAACTTCACGTAGAATTCTTTACTAAATTAACAAAAAAAAATAACGCCAATACAGTAAATAATTGTTTAATTTAAAATGAATATTCTTCACAAGAATAAACAAAACGCGACCGATAATTTAAAAGTTCCTACAACTTAATTAAACGTCCTGATATTCATCGAAGCAAATCAACAAACCTTACTTTACATTTCTGAACGATAATGGCTTTAATTTCGGTACCTTTAAAATTTGTCGAAATAAACTCAACGTGCTTTTTTTTAGAGAAGGTAAATAAATGCCCAAAAATACAAATAACTATATTATGATTAAAAGAACAGCTTAAAAAAATGTATATCAAGGGCAGATACAATCAATGAATCATTCCCCAGACAACGGGACGTAAACAAAAGAAATTCGTCAAAAACAACATGTAACACCTAAACAAAAAATAATGCTGCGGTACATATTCAACAGCAGTCGCAAATGTCAAGGAGAAGTAATATCAATTACTTCTTCTTGCATAACCAACAACAATACGATTTATCAAAATTCAATCAAATCTAAAAACTTACTTTATTACTACAAGAAAAGTTTTCTGAATATCAAAACGCTAGAACTACAACGACATGGGATTTTTACTGAATATTGATTAAAACGTTTAAACCGTCCCACAATACAATTTACCAAAATCCTGAGTGCGCACATTCTTTTAAATAACCTTATGTCTGAAAACAAATAATAATTTGGCACTTTTAACTTCTACCAAATATTAGCACGTGATACTTTTCGATTACTCCTAAAACTAACGGTAATAATGCCTATAATCTCGATAAATCCACATACGTACACAACAATATAGATCACATTGATCTGTAAATTTACATACATACGAGAAAAGTTTCTAACCCACGGTGCATAACTACTCTGACGCCGGTTAAATATAGATTAAGAAGACGCCTACAGTATTGTAAATGGATCCAGTAGTCCACCGAAAATGTTTCCAGTTCCAATCCCGGGTAAAGGGGGAGGGTTATGGCATAGGGAGTTAGCACCCTAGCCCACGTAAAACAGAAATCGGTAAATACTAAACGTCAAAAGGTAGTAAATATCCCCAAATGGAAAGCTACACAATCGAGGAAGGGAGCCCTATCGGATACGGGGGTGGGGGCAGTGCTACATTGAGACAAATATTAAACCCAAGCGCGGATCTCAGCCAAAGAAAGAAACCCAAAAAGAGATCACTACTTTTTGGAACCTGGAATATTCAAGGATGGAGAACCAAAGACACGCAAGTAATCGAAGAATTTAAGAAGACGAACATAGATATCTTAATAATAAGCGAGGCAAAAAAAAAGAAACGGAACCGCGCAGACAGATGGAATAATCCACTACTGGAGTAGTGTAAAGAAGGAAAAAACAGCAACAGCGGGAATAGGGATATTAATAAAAAACGAATTGAGTATGAAGATAACACTATGGCAGCCGATTAATGAAAGAATCATAAAATTGTATCTGACAAGCTTCAGAAGCGAAATAATGATACTCGGAGTGTACGGCCCAACAGATGACAGTAATATAATGGAAAAAGAACAATTTATGGAAACATTAAAAGATGAAATAATAAAAGCGAAGAACAATCAAGAAATCACAATAGCGGGAGATCTGAATGGAAGAACGGGAAGAGAAAATAATGACAAAGCGATAGGAAGATTTGGAAAGGAAACCATCAAGGATAATGGTAAAACACTAATCAAAATATGCGAACTAAATGACCTCAGGGTAACAAACGGATTTTATAAACACGAGGAAATACATACATTTACATGGATCCAAGAAACCCGCAAACTAAAATCTATAATAGACTACATCATAGTAAAAAACAGTACCACAACTATAATAAAAGACGTAAGAGTGAAAAGAGATGCCGAGTGTGGAACAGACCACAGACTGGTACTAGCTACTATTCAATTCCCATGGTACAAGGAAAAAATAAAAACAAAAGACGAACAGGGAAAGAAGGATACTGAAGAACAGAACGAGAAAGAAGAATCGCCTAACGGAACGAAAAGAGAGAAAAACTTCAAAATTTATCTGCTACAAGACGAGTCAATAAGAGACCTACACAAAAGTAGGCTAGAGGAATACACGAACGCAGGACTGGAAATGAACCTAGAAAAAACAGAATATTTGATAACAAGAGTAAGAAACGTAGAAGTAGAAGACGGTATAACAATAAAGCGAACAAACAATTTTAATGGGACATTAGCTGAACAAATAAACACCAGGCTAGGACAAACGAGAAACTGTATAAGACAGTTGAATGCAACACTATGGGACAAACACATTACAAAAAATAATAAGAAAAGGATATACTAATCAATGATAGAACGTATTATAATCTGCGGCGCAGAAACCTGAACGATAAATAAAGAAAACAAATCTAAGATCAACTCAGTAGAAATGGAGTGTTAGAGAAGACGCTGCAGAGTAACACGAATGGACCGAATACCCTACGAAGAGAAAAGAAATAGACTGAAAATAGAAAAAGACGCAATGAACACCATAGAGCAGAAAAAGTTAAAATGGTATGGACATATAAGAAGAAGCATTGACCGTAGATGGATAAAGAAAATACTATTATATATACTATTATAACTGAATTTATATATTAAACGGGTATTTATAGAAAATTTTATTATACACACAGAACTGTTTACGTTAAATAATTTGTAATTTGTACTAAGTGGTTTCTGTGTGAAACAGACTTTAATTGAATCTGCACAATAACGCATGCGTTGCGTTCTAACTGACTTTATCAAACTTTGTCAAAAATTTAAATAAATGATCTACAAAATGTGAGTACAATTTTGTTTTGTTCAAAATAAAATTATAATGTTGAAAATTACACCGGTTCATACACTTTACAGATATTTATAACATGTTGTCGCGCAAACATTTAAACATAAACAACAAAACAAAAATACAGGATATTAAAAAAATAATCAAGGCAATAATGGGTTATGATAGTAAAATTTCACTCACATGTGTTGCTGCACTTTCCAAAGGATGTTTTCATTAAGCTGGTTCCATATTAAAATATTGGACGTAGAATTCTTCGAATGTGATGATGACACTGCTTTGCTGTTCCCTATGGTACTGTTTAATTTTCCATACTTCATCCAAATCCAAATTACTGATGAACGACTCTTCCTTGTGGTAAATATGATGTAACGTAATATTGCTCAAATATTTTTCGATAAGCACTTTATTTTTAAATTGTATTTTTAGATGTTGGTTTAAATATTTACAAAATTTTGCGGATTTAAAATTATGTTTTATTTGCATATAAATTTTAATTGATTGCACTTTTATTTTAGATGCCGTTATGGAATTCAGTTTATTTAAAACTCTGCGTCACTTCCAAGAAAAATAAATATCAAATCCAAAATAATTGCATGAATTTATTCACATAAAAAAAACACAACCGATATTTGAACACGAATTCAAATTTGAAACTTGTTTTTATATTGTTATTATAATCGACACTTATGATCGGTAACCTAATTTTTAAATTTTGTTATAGGTTAAAACAATTGTTTCTGAGGTCTCGATTCTATGTTGATCGCGTTTCAAAAACCGAAAATGTAAACGAAACTTGTAACTTACATGTTAACACCAACACTATTAACACTATGACTTATTTGTCACAAAAAACAGAAAACATAGAGAGTGAGAAATCAGAAGCAATTCCGTTTATATTTTTCACTTGGATACCAAATTCTCAACTTTTTTTCTACATTACACACAAACAATCCAAGCATCTGATTGGTCTAAACAAAATTGTTAACTAAAATACAAATTATGCTATAACTTTTTTATTTGCTTTTTGAATACAGATTTGGAATCAGGGCAAGATTCTGCATAAAAAGACCCACAAGCCCTATTTTGCTTCGAAACTTTGCATTTTAACACTTTAAAATCTAATTTTACCTATATCCAACAAAATCTATATTCCACACCTAAACTAATTACATATTGGGAATCTACATGAAAAACTATATCAGAATACATTTATTTCAAATCGTTTAACTTGATTTTAACAGAAATTCCATTTTCATATTTACATTTAGGTAGTTGCGTTTAAAACGTCTAAATCACTTGAAATGTTAAATTATCATGTTTTTATAACTGTCTTTAACACAAATACTGTTTACTTTTAATCCATAGGTCAGAACTTTGTCATATCAAAAATCCATATTGTTTAACACATTTATATAAATTTCGTATATAAAATGTAATTTTATATTAAATATCACATTGTAGAAATGTTGTGTGACCTTCCTCACACACTGCTGGTATAGCTCACTTGCTTTTATGAATAAAACAAACTCGTGCACATTCCACAAAGCCTGTTTTGTTGAATCAAAACCATATTTTCCCTCTCGCCTACTAATTTTCTTATTAAAATGAACTGTATACATTCTCAAATCTAATTAAATTTGAACACTGTAAAGAATATAAGCTTGACAGCTCTAGCCCCTGTATTATGCTTACTTTTAACCATCTAAAATATATATATATATATATATATATATATATATATATATATATTGTAATGTATTAAAATTGAATTTGACATTTAAATGGCGACTTACTTTAATTAAAGAGGGGAAAATGCACCAATAATTTGTAATGCTGAAGACTAATAAATTTGTGAGGGAAATAATTAATATTATATTTAGTTTGAGGTAAATTTTATATTATAGTTGATAATATGATTGAAGTAATATTTAAACTTTTAACTTATGTGCAACGGACTAGCTCAGATCTCAAATGGGGATAGAGTTCAAGGAATTTAGTTTGAAGTTAAAAATTGGAATCTGGAAATGTGTATATGAAATACCCTTTATATAATTATATTGAAAGTATAAAAATTATTCTGAATGTAATTTGCTATCAACGCATGCGTTGTAATGAACTTAAATGAAATTAAAAAGCTGTCAAAGATGTCAAATAAATAATTTAGAAAATTAAAGTTTAGATCCAAAATGAAAATTTAGAAAAAGAAAATAAATTAATACCTTTACAGGTGTTTACACAAGTAAATATTTAAAATTCTTAACCAAAAACATATATGTAACAAATATAAATTTGCAGGAAATTTATCAATGAATGTCCACAATAAGTAGGGTTATTAAAGTTTGTGACTCACATATACTGTCCTCACTGTAGATTGATGTCTTCGGATAACTCCAACTGGATGTAGGCAATGTCCACTCGATTACAGTTGTTACCATCACCCATATACTGTTAACTCGATTCTTGGTTGTCGAAGACACCAACTTCCAAAACTTAAAGATGTTTTCTCCAAAATCGGCAAACTCCAACCACTTGTTTTATTATGGTAACTTTTTATTTAGTTAATTTTACAGCTTAATGAATGATATCGTTTAAAGAAATGTTTAAATATCCAAAATTTTTGTTGATGAACACTTTTATTTTTAGCTGCCGATCAAATTTTTGTTTAAAAGAAATTGTCCGAAGAAATAAAACAACATTAACCAAATAAAAGTGGGTTTTAATTTGGTATAACGGAATTAATTTAAGTTGGATAACACAAAAGCAAATCTTTACAAAATCGTGACACAAATTAACACGTACAAAAATATTTTCCGAAAACGACAGGTATCGGAGACCGAATTATTTATTTTAAACCGTCGATATAAAAACAAATGCTCCCGAACGTATTCTTCGTAAAGTATAACTTCTTGACGAAAATTTAAATTAGGTTATGAACTTACTTTTTAACACAAATTTCACAACACTGTTTTAATCTTTTACACTTTTGAACAAATTCTAGAGAGAGATTTATTTTCAGAGCACTTGCTTTTATATGTTTCTGGTTGTTACCAAAAATTCAATTTTTTTCCAGCCATATTGCATAAGTAACTAGGGCTATGATTGGTGGATCTAAATTACAAATTGGACTCAAATGGAAATTTGGCCGTAACTTTCTTATGCATAATCGAAATTAAAAATTAAAAACAGAAATGAAAGCTACGTAAAATTTTGAACAAAAAGATACCTAACAAGCTATAGTTCCTAAGGATAATATACGAAGTAACCTAATCTAACTTAAATAAGCTTATAACTATTTACACTTACAAGCTATACTAAATCTAATTGCAAAAATGGAATTTTGAGAACATTTTACACAAGAATACATACTTTTTGTGTTCGAAATATTTAATTTAAAGAAATTTTAAGCTTTTGTAATTTTATCTTAAATTCACCTCAGATTTAACACAATTTTGCGGTGAAAAGCGCTGTATCCTTATAAAAACTGTGCTATATTAAGAAAGAACATTTATTATTTGCTTTAAGAGCAAAATCTAAGCCTAATAATGTGAGAAAAGTATAAAATTATGTAAAAAAACCTAAAAATTATGACCTAACCAAACTTAAATCTAAAATTGTTTTTAACACTTGAAATGTTATGTTAAAGGTTTGTACTTCTTGTCTTTATTATTTTCACTAACTATTTGTAATGCATAATGTCCTATAGTTTTGCATTGAAAAAGTCTCATCGTCTAACACTCTTATGAAATATATCACTATAAAAATGTGCACCACTATAAATGTCTGTATGCCAAAATGTTCTAAATGTTGTTCTTATTGTTAAACTTGTAACATAATTTTTGTCACTAATTCGCTTCCAAAAATATGTGCGAAAAATGTCTATACTGTCCATATTATAACCCTTTTATTAAATTTTTGTATTTCCTGCATTCAAAAACTAATCATACATTATCCCTAACATAATCCTAATTATATAGTTCATGTTTAAACACCTGTAAAGTGTTCACTTGCCAAATTACCCTTGAAAAATTGACTTTTATTGCAATAATTGCAATACTAAAACGACTTTACGAAAATGGTTATATTTAACATTCTTGACAATTTTGTTAGCAGCAAATTGCTTTTTATGATAAAACCAAACTAAGTAAATGATATTCAGACTAATTTATACCAAACAAATTTATTTTAATCACATCGTGAACCAGATTTATATAAAATAGTGTCTTGCACTTATATCGAGCTAGAAATGACCCCTTTTATTACCCAAATGTCATGTAAGCTGTCCGATACTTGTATTACCTCTTTCTGAACATCTCAATATATATATATATATATATATATATATATATATATATATATATATGACGCTTTTTTTTGAACAGCACTAGGCTAAAATGGAAATCTCCGACTTCACTCTAGTTCTTGGATGAAACAACAAACGATAAACAAATTTGTTATGGATGTAACTATAATTCATAACCGTATAAAATCGAGCTACTAACATAGCACTGTACAATCCTAACAAAATTGCCGGAACGCCTCTTTAACATTTAACCACAACGACGACGGGACTCGGAGGGCCCGGCAGACCAATTCGTAAACCATATCGTAATTATTTTAAATTTCAAACTTGGCTCTCAAAATCTAAACCTCGACACTCAAGATGTATACTTCAACTGACTAACAGGGAATCAATCGTCTGTCCCCTCTTCTAAAAGTACTTAGATTTGGTAAATGACAACTCATAATTCGAAACATCGAAACTCAACGATGAAAAAGAAGAAGCAAGAAACTGTCAATTCAGAGAATGCACTAAACATAAGCATTGACTAAAAAACGATTCCTCAATCAACGACATAAGATAACACTGTCTACTACTGTAAACTGAATTAAATAGGATCTCAACAATATTTACACACGCTATACGGACAGGCTAAGTCACTATTCCATATGATCGACTTTATGCAAACTCAATTGATATAAACTAAGAATTCCAAACGACAATTATATCAGGAGGTCGCAGGATGTGAAAATGGTTATATTAAATTTAGCAAACTAAACGGTATTAATACATTCGTACTAAAAAATTTAAATCTCTATATAATTTCTTCATTATAAAAATTCTTTTACACTATCAATTTTAAAATAATAAAATTCATCAATATACTGAATTACTTTTTATATTATAAAAAAAGTATATCACTCAATTTCTCTCACAATGTGATACCAATTTTATAATTCCACTATTTAGAATTTAATAGCATATTTCAATTATTAGTATCAGTAACCAATTAAGTGTGTATAAAGATAACACATCCAAAACGACAATGCATTAGTAAAATTACTTGTCACGTGTTAATGGCTATTATACTAGGTGTGGACAGTAAGCAAAAGTATAATTACAATATCATGATTTTAAAAACAATTTGAAAGCAACTCTAAGGTAACTTACAACAGAGTACATTACATAGTATATTTTGTTAAGAGATTACATTGTCTGTGTATGGATGGATGTAATGTTCATTATGTACATATTTCTTCTGTTTTTTACTCAAAAAGAATTGTACAGAATACTGTTTCATTCTTAAAAATGTGTCAGAAAAACTATTGATTACACTGTTTAACGTTTCTTGTTTCTTCTCCTTTATTTCCTTCAGCTAAAATCGATGTTTTTTGTTGTGATTAAGCGAGTGAGTTATTATGAAAAAAAATAACTTTATCTAGAAAAGAACATTGGATTAATACAATTAAAACCATTTGTGAAATTTCCATTACATTAACAAGGAAAAACCTATGTTGAAAATTATCTTTAACTGTTTGCCATTCATACAAAAGAAATCCTAGTTGACAGAAGGAAAAGATAACTATACAAACAGGGATTTGCAAAATTTATGTGTTTCTAATGTCAACAGTTTTGCTTTTTCCTTACAATTTCTTCTTACATCAATCTCCATTTATTTTCTAGAATTATTTTGTTTGACATGTAATTCCAATCCTAAAACTGTTTTGCAAGTCATTCTGAATTAGTGTAGAACTTAACAACTACTGACACGTTTGAATTGTTGTCATTGAAATGAATTAATTACTATCTCCCCCTATTCAGAGAAACTGTATGTATTCAAAACTATAACGTAATTACAAATGGGTTCAACTCTAAACTACTCATTTAACAAGGTTCTTAGATAATCTGCTTCCACAACTAATCTGATTTCTGCTTAAACTTTTCCACAAAAGATCTAGAGTTATAACAGTAATTTTGGTACATTCCTCTATGTAAGTTAAATACTAACATATACTGCAGTCATGCTTATATTAGATAGAAAAGAAAATTATTATTTATTTTTTGGCTGCGGTTACAATAGATATACATATTTATAAAGGTAATGCGGTTGGTAATATATCAAAAGAAAATGAATAGGCTTATTCGAGTTACGCTTTCATCTTTTTAGAGAAACATTTTTGTTATATTTCAATTTTAAGAGATTTATTTTTATTACCAGCGGTTTTAAGGTGTAAACTTGTCATACAATATACCTACTATAATTTATCGATTACTCTATTATAAAAAAAATTGTTTTTTTAGCGCTAATAAATTTTCATGAATCTAATATTTTTCTATATATGATCCAATTATTTTGGTTTCTAACTTGTAACTAAACTAACTGTTCATTGTGATACATTAAATAACTCATTTTGCACATTTTAATATGGTGTGGTAAACATAAGGCGACGATTCGTCCCGTATCATACAGGACAGTCTCTTTTTTTTAACACATCATTTCGTATATGTAATGAGATAGTATTAAGTACCAAGTCTAGCGCGAAAAGAATTTGCTTACGACGGTGTCTTGTACGCGTGTAAAATTAATATACCGTTGCGTGTAAATAAATATAGTGTAGATGGTTCTTTAGTTAAGTTTAAGTGTTAAGAAATAGCTGCTTTAAATAAATAACCGTTATAGCGTAGTTTTTATCTAGGAATGTAGAAAATCCAAAAATGCCGAAAAGAAAGTGTACATTTAACAGAGATTTGGAAAGTGAATATCCATTTATTAAAAAGACAACCTCAGATAGTTATGTAAAGTGGTTAAAATGTGCTCAGATTTCACTTGCACATAGTGGAAGGTCGGATGAATATTGTTAAACACATATCGACACAAGCATAAAATGGCAGATATTTCTGCTTCTAGTAGTAGGAAAAGTGTCTTTTTTTTGTAAGGACACATTTGGAAATGAAGAATAAAAGCTAGTTGCGATTGAATGTACTTGGTCATTCCGCAACGTGATTCATAAGTATTGTATGTAACATTTTACAAAAAGAATCATTAGGCTCCACACAATGTAGTCTTGGAACGGTCAATTTTGTTACAATCTGTACCGATTGTTCAAATTACGGGAGCGTAAAGGTTTGTTCTACATTCGTAAGATATTTTAGAAAGACAAGGGTATTCAAGTAAAACTTTTGGAAATTGAGGATCCTCCAGGTGAAACTTCAGACATTATATCCGAACATATTAAAACAGTTGACAAATACGAATTAACAACAAAAGTAATTGTAATGTCCGCTGACAACACACTGCAATTCTGGAGGATCAGAAAGACATGGGCAAGATATCGTCTTTCATAAAGTTCAGAAATCACTTAAAAGACCTTTAGTTGGTATGAACTGTGCTTCATACCTGTATTCAAGCATTAGCACACTACCTGCCAATTGACATCGAAGTTTGTTAATGTTGAATATCAAAAGCTGTTGGAATACAGTAAAACCAGATGGTTAGCGTTGTTACCTTCGATAGAAAGAATATTAAAACTGTTAAAATCGTTACAGAGTTACTTTCTCTCTCAAGAAAAAAGTCCCTCATTGATTCTTAATAGTTTTAAAAACAATTTTTTTGAAGTTTTTCACTCAAAAGCTTCTACATTTCATAAATATGTGCTGCAAGTGAAGTCTGAAGAGTATACATGGTTCTATCAAATTTAAAGCAATCGATAGAGCGGAAAAACGAAGTCTTTTTCCAAATCATGTTAACACTATGCTAGTAGCGTTGGTCAATGAAGACCTAGCCGTATACTTTGAAGATTCGTAAGGGTTTAGTTCGGTAAAAAAAGAACTCTGTGGTGAGATGTTAGTGTGCAACATCCGACTACGCATCGATAAGAACGCAAGGTTGCGCAAATTTAACCCTCATTATTTTTTCACCATCGTTGGAGATAGTAAACATATCATTGGGTATCATTAATTCTATAGTGATAAACAAATTCATATTATTAAAAGGTATCAAGTTCCAAAGACAATCATTTGAAAGTCTGGAACACTGGATCTGTGTTCAGCGGTCGACTGCGGATGATGATAACTTAGTTACTGAAACGAGTTATGTGTTTTTAATTTTTTGTGTGGCAGGTAGGTGTATACTGTTTGTTATGACTAAGTGTTTGTATCAATGTTAAAGTACGTTATTGTTGCCTTCTGATACATGCAAAAATTTGAGTCGAACCACATATTCAGTTATATTCCTAAAAAGAATAAATATTAAAAATAAATTTGTAAGGTATGCCTTACTTATTTCTTCGTATTTTATAACTTTACTTTGCATACAGACCGCAAATCTATAACTAAAATGAAATAAGTAATTGTATTTTAGTTGTACTAAGCTTAACCGATGCAAAAGTTTACGCAGCAGTAAAGTTTTTAAATATAAACTTAATATTTTAGTATTATGATATTTTTGTAAGTTTTTTTAATGTACTTGTAGTTGAATACTAAACAGACAAACAAAAAATGCCTTTTTCATATATATATATATATATATATATATATATATATATATATATATATATATATATATATATATATAGGGCGACATAGAAAAAAGTGCCATGCATAGTGACACGCGATAGAGGAAAAAAGTTCCTATGAAGTTAGGTCCGCAACGTCTTCGTTTGAAACATATAGGTTGTTGAAGTTTAATAATTTTTTTGTTTTTTTTTTTTAATATCTTTTTACAATGATGTAATAAGACGAAATTTTGTATACAGGGGCTTTTTATCACGCAGAATTCAAATATGACCTTAGTTCTTTTATTACTGATAGAGGGCGCCAGATACAGGATTCAATCTTGTTTGAATCGGTCCTAACTTTTTTGCCCTGCGCTGTATGTCATTTTCGACTGGAAAAATTTATTTTCCCTTCTTTTCTGCTTCAGAAAGGTATACCTTATTGAAGTCGCTAGGACCAACGGTTTACGAGAAAAATGCATCCGATGCATGCAAATTATCCAAAAGCGCCAAAGTAACTTATTTGCAAAAACAATGACATAACACTTCAACAATTAAATTTTAATAGCAACAATGAAGGGCAGTGATTAAAAAAAAACATTAAATTTTTAGAAGATGTTCAAATTGTTGTCCTTGTACTTGAATACATTTTTCAATTCTTCTTCCTAACGATTGACGGCATCTTTCAAATGTTCCTGGGTTATTACGGAATCTATCTGCGGATTCCATAATTATTATCCATAGTTACTCTTCATTATGTATTTCTACAGAATAAACATTTTTTATGAATCCTCAAAATGAAAAATCGAGGGGGTTAAGGTCGGGACTACAAGCTGGCCAGGGTACAGGTCCCCCTCGACCAATCCACGTATTTCCAAATCTCCTATCCAAAAATTCCCTTGCCAATCGAGAAAAGTGAGCGGGCGCGTCATCATGCATGTAACGCATTCTACCAATAATTGCCAATGGAACATCCTCTAATAACGCATTTAGTTCATTCTCCTAGAAATTTAGATACAGTTCACCTGTCAATCGATTGGGCATTTGAAATGGGCCAATTAAGTAATTGTCAATTATACCTGCCCACACATTAATAGAAAACCCATATTGGTGACTTCTAATTACGGCTTTGGCGCTTTTGGATAATTTGCATGCATCAGATGCACTTTTCTCGTAAACCGTTGGTCCTAGCGACTTCAATAAGGTACAGATTTCTGAAGCACAAAAGATGGGAAAACAAATTTTTCCAGTCGAAAATGACATACAGGGTGTCCCAACGATAGAGTAAAGTAAGTTTATGCTTAACTAGAATTATTTGTGTAAATATTGTATGGACCATGGGGTAGAGGTAAGAAGTGTGCATTTTTTTAAAATATTGGAAGTTATACAGGGTGCGCCAGAAATGCAGGACGTGAAAAAGTATGATTTTTTTAAACAGAACACCCCGTATTTGATTTTAGTTTTTAATTCTACGTGTCCATACAAACATATTTTGTCATACAAAAGATTGGCTGAAAGTTTTAGTTCTTGAGATATTCGCGTTTAAAGATTATTATGGTCATTTTCGTGGGGTTGATGAATGGGCAATTGTTCCGTTATTTCACAATAAAAAAAATTGATATTTCGTGTGAAAAATGAGTGATATTATACTAACGTTTAGACCGAGTAGTATTTCTAATTTTCTCAACAGAAATATCCTGAACGTCGAATACCTACTACTATTGGCTTGGAAAATTTGATGGATAGATTTGATTCTAGCGGTAGTGTTAAATACTTCAAACGTAAAGTTGTTAATAAAAGGGCGGCTAATGAAGAAAAAGAACTTGAAATATTATTAAATATTCAAGAAAATCCCCAAGTGAGTTCTAGAACATTAGCGACGATATGTGATACCTCCAAATCAAACGTGAATCGAGCAACGCTGAAGTATAAGTACCATCCCTATCACATTGAGCTTCATCAAGAATTGCGAGAAGAGGATTTTGCAAGACGAATTGAATTCTGCAATATCATTAATCAACGGCTGCAATTAAATAACAACTTTTTGTGCTCCATAATGTTTTCCGATGAGGCGACGTTTAAAAGCAATGGGGCTGTAAATCGGCATAATATGCACTATTACGCCATTGATAATCCATTTTGGCTACGAGATGTTCAAAACCAAAATCATTGGTCACTAAATGTGTGGTGTGGTATACTTAATGACCAAATTATCGGTCCCTATTTTTTTGATGATCCATTAACGGGCCGCAGCTATTTGCATTTCTTACGTGAAGAATTGCCTGTGTTACTTGAGGATATCAATTTAGAAGGACGACTAAATATGTGGTTGCAACAGGATGGTGCACCTCCACATTTTATCGGGACGTAAGGAATTCTTGAACCAGCAATACCCGGAGAAATGGATAGGACGTAATGGCTTTATATTATGGCCACCCAGGTCATGCGATTTATCTCCACTGGATTTTTCCTATGGGGATACATAAAAGATCGGGTGTATATTATTAAACCTACAACAAGGGAGGACATGAAAATAGAATTCGCGAAGCTTGTCGCACAGTGACCCTCTTATGTTATCCGAAGTGAGACAGAACATGAGAAAAAGGCTCAATATGTGTATTCAGCAAGAAGGCCGTCTATTTGAGCATTTACTAAGACACAATGTTGAATAATTATTGAATTACTGTTTCTCATTAATAAAAACTGTTAATATTCTCGCTTAGGTGGTTTGTTTTATTTCGTCGCAATTGTTTTCCATGGCTACCACGATCCACAATAATGTTACAGTATCATACGTAACGTAGCTAGTGAGAAAAATCGAAATTCCTCGAAAACTATCAAAGATAGATATAGGATATATTTGACAAAAATGATAGATTTTTTAATCCCGAATAAAATGAAATAAAAATATATAGGGTGTGCCAATCTTTTGTATGACAAAATATGTTTGTATGGACACGTAGAATTAAAAACTAAAATCAAATACGGGGTGTTCTATTTAAAAAAATCATACTTTTTCACGTCTTGCTTTTCTGGCGCACCCTGTATAACTTCCAATATTTTAAAAAAATGCACACTTCTTACTTCTACCCCATGGTACATACAATATTTACACAAATAATTCTAGTTAAGCATAAACTTACTTTACTCTATCGTTGGGACACCCTGTACAGTGTAAGGCAAAAAAGTTAGGACCGATTCAAACAAGATGAAAACCTGTATGTGGCGCCCTTTATCAGTAATAAAACGAACTAATAAGGTCATATATGAATTCTGCGTGATAAAAAGCCCCTGTATACAAAATTTCGTCCGCTTATTACATCATTGTAAAAAGATATTAAAAAAAAAACAAAAAAATAATTAAACTTCAACACCCTATATCTTTTAAACGAAGGCGTTGCGGACCTAAGTTCATAGGAACTGTTTTTCTTATTTTAGTGTCCTCTATCGCGTGGCATTATGCATGGCACTTTTTTCTATGTATATATATATATATATATATATATATATATATATATATATATATATATACATATTACAGGGTGACCAAACTCGATGGCCAAAACGAAAACAGCAGATTCCTCTGGCCAAAAGGAACAAAAAATTGTTAATACAGGGTGTGTCTATTGTTGATGGTTTCCAAGATGTTAACTTTTTTTTAATTTTTTCTATTTCGTGGAATTATTTTTTAAATCACGCTGTCTCGAATGAATTCAATATTCTTTAAGGCAATTTCATCTTCTACAAATTTCTCCTAATGTGTTTTCTTGTAACTCTTCTAGTTTGGAAGATACAGCGTGATTTAAAAATAATTCCACGAAATAGGAAAATTAAAAGAAGCTAACATCTTGGAAACCATCAACAATAGACACACCTGTGTTAACAATTTTTGTTCCTTTGGCCAGAGGAATCAGCTGTTTTCGTTTTGGCCATCGAGTTTGTCACCTGTAATAATATATATATATATATATATATATATATATATATATATATATATATATATATATATATTAAAAAAATTTTGCAAAATTGTTATAGAAAAACACCCAAACTTTCAAGCACAAATCAATAATATACAAAACACAACCTTTAAATCTGTAAAAATATTTTACGAAATGTCGATGCAAAATAAAAATATTATGGAAATAGGAAAAACTTTTACCCTTTGACTTCATTATGCTTGAGATGGAAGTTTGTAAATATAGATATGTATTTGTTTTTTACGATTTATGAAAGTTATTGACAGAAGTCTTACGAATTTACTTTCCAGAATGTAAGCAATTTTAACAATTTAATAGAATCGTCTTCAAGATAGCCAATATGCAAGCTCTTGTTTAGGTATTTATTCTGCCTTGCCCACTCTACTTACACATGACCCGGATTTCAGAACAATTATATTTTGAAGAGATTGATCGCAGTTCAATCCTAAACGAGCTTAACTATTTACGATTTCTCAACCAAGCTTTCCAGTTTATCCAATCAATAAGCACGGAATCTCTTTTATGTATATATGATTGATTTATATTTTTATTGCCTATGTTGATTTAATTGGGTTAATACTCTAGCTATAATTTGCTCAACACCCTAAATTATGTATAAACAATTAAATAGACATTTATACTTTTATTTGTTCTCGCATAATGGATTTAAGATTTTGTTAAAGCGACGCTATAGAACATAGTTACAGTTAAAAAAAATAGTAAAAGTGGGCTTATAAAAGAGCCATAAAAATGACTCCATAACAGTTCATAAATATTGTCAATTTCAAGTTGCAGAAAATATCTGCAAAATTACATTTATACCAAATGTAAATGAAGTTGATAAATATTTTTCTGCAAAAACATTTCTGGCTGTTCCACTAAATTCTAAATAAATGTTTCCAGAAACCAACAAAAACTCTCGTTCTCGCAGTAAGTTATAGTCAAAAAGATGTATAGCAAATAAAAATAGAAAGATTTACTGAGATTATTTCTTCTAAAGCGTCTCAAATAGGTTCAATGCATACTTATGGAAATTAGATCTTCAGTAATTTAAATTATGTACTCATTTTTTGATACAGGGTAGTTCAACAAACGCGCGTCGCTCAATACTTACCAATCGTTGTACTTATGAGAAATTTTCTTAATGAAACTTATATGTCATTTTTGCTACAAGCTATTATCAAGAATACAAGGTGTACCAACAGAGAGTAATACCAAAACTTTTTTGTTGAATGGAATGCTCTAGTTTTTATGTGGAAATTGAAGCCTCTGTAAGTTCTATATTCAACTACAAATTTGTAAGACTCTGAAATGCAGTGCTGCCGATTGTGAAAATCATACTCTGCCACTGTTTGTTGATCCTCCTGAAAAATTTACTTGTAACCTAATATGGCTGTAGTTCATCCTGAACTATCTTTACTTTTGGATTTTATCAAACAGGGTGTCCAAAATTTCTCTTCGAACATCTCTAAATTAAGTTCTATTTTAATTAAATTTCTTAAATATATTACCCTGTGTACTATTTTGCCGTTGAAAAGCTTAAAGTGTGCTCAGAAAATACCACGTGTATCTATCTCAGCCTACTTTTGAGTTATTAGGGTTTTTCCAAAAATTTACACAGAAAATGAGAAAAATCACAGCCGGCATGGTACAAGGACTCGAAACAATTTCTACTCGTTAGCATAATAATGTTACTTATTTTTGTATAACAAATTTATACCATATGTATTTAAATAATAATGAAATCATTCAAAATAAAACATTACTAAACATAAGGTAAATTTATTAACATAAACCCAAAACTAATTCAGTGTTCAAACACTTTACCATTATGTTGTATACACACATTGAACACGTCGGTTAAAGATTTATTTACAATGCGTTTCGTAACATCAAGGGAGTAACTGTACTTATTTTTTCCTGCAGGTTTTCTGCTGTAGTTGGGGGTGTTTTGTAGACAAGATTTTAATATATTCCCATAGGATCTGGTGACCTTGGAGGCCACGCAATAGGTCCTCCTCTTCCGACCCGATGACTTGGATATTTTACATCCGCATCCAATGCTGAAATGAGCAGGCACCCTATCTAACGGGACTCACATTGTTCTCAATAGCTATAATGGTATGTTATCCAGCAGATTAACAAGATCTTCGTTTAAACTATCCCTATTTACATGACCATTGTTGTGTAATGTCGCCTCATCAGTGAACAATACAATATTCCAGAACAAATTACTGAAATGTATCCTATTTTCGAAGTCTTGATTTAGTTGCACACGATATGGATGCAACCTACTTTTCTCAACATTCTTTTCACAAAAGTTTGACCTAACGCCAACAAATAACTTATATCTGTTATAGTTCTATGTAGGTCTTCAACAACAGATGCGACAACGTTAAATTTATTATCTTCGTTTAGCACTGGCGCCATTCTCTCACGCCTCTCATACTTAACTGACCCAGTCCTGTCAAATATATTCACCTGCCTTTGAAGTGACCCTGTATCTGTATGCCTTCTTTCCGAAAATCTCTCACCGCATACTCTGGGTGCCGGAAGACAATTCTTGGAACATTCTCGAATGGTATAAATCTTGCGATTGGTTCTTTTAATTATATACTTCATTTTTATTGCAAGATACTGCTTATTATAAAAGATAATATGCACAAGACGGCACCAAATGTAACAGGATTATACGAATAATTAGTTACATTGTCATACCAACCAGTAGCAATTGATTCGGTTCCTGGTGCTATGCCGCCTGTGATTTTTCTCATTTTCTGTATAAATTTTCGAAGGAACCTTAATATCTCAAAAGTAGGTTGAGATATGGTATGTTCTCAATAAGAATACTTTAAGCTTTCCAACCGTAAAATAATATACAGGGTGTTGTATTTAAGAAATTCAATTAAAATAGAAGCCAATAGAAGTCAAACTCGGAGAGAATTTTGGACACCCTGTATGATAGAATTCAAAAGTAAAGATAGTTCAGAGTTAACTCGCTCAATATAAAAAACTAGGGTATTCCTTTTAAGAAAAATATAATTTTTGGTAATACTATCTTTTGGTCAACTCTTCTTTCTTGACAACAGTTTTGAGCTGTAGAAAAGATGACACATTATAAGTTTCATTAAAATTTTTTTTCCATAAGTACAACGGTTTAGTACCTATTGACCGACGCGCGCTAGTTGGACTACCTTATATGCGTGTACATTTGTACAACTTGACAAACGGTAATGGAATTTTACACAACTTAATTGTGCCTAAGTATTTCCGACTGTCGTTCATAGCTTAAAATACCTTATATTTAGACGCGGCTTTACAAGCTTTAAACATGTTGGGAGCAACTACAGCCATAGTTGTCAGTAAAAAGAAACATGTTAAATGTCAATGTTCACAAATTCATAAAATATGAAAATGCACAGAATAGGTCTGCTATAATATTGATATTATTCACAACCCTACTATTGTATGTAATATTATTCACATTTCTCAAAAGAAAAAACTATAAAAGTGTTAAATTTATATTCTTTAACCTTATTTCGTGGAATTCCATATTTAAATAGTAGTGCTAGTATGAAAGTGTTTTTGTACAACAATTGTTATTTCTAAAACTTTGGCGTTAACGATTTGGCAAAAAATATATTAAGTAAACAAATGAAGTATTGATCACACAATAAATAGGAACTGATGAACTCCTTCCTGTAATCAGTTGTAATCGGTTATATACTGACTTCCAGAAAAATTGCAACACCTAGAATTTATTGAACGATTTTATTGAAATTTTTGTCAACGATGTCTTTCATTAGAGCAAACAAACGATTAAAATTTGAATAAAATCTAGCTAGTAGTTTGTTTTTCCTTTGCACTTAGTAACAATAAATTTGAAAAAATAAACCAATCAGTGGGTAATTAACTGTCAATTTTGCAAATTGTTTGTTCACAATTTCGTTCTGAACTTAGGAACAATGGCAAGAGTAAGTCAACATCAACATTTTTCCCAATTGACTGATTTTGAACGTGGCCGTATTATTGGTATGAGAGAGGCCGGACTTTCGCTAAGAGAAATTGCTCGTCCTGTAAACCGAAATGTTACAACAGTATTGAGATGTTGGTCCAAATGGTCCGAGGAAGGGGTGCAACAACGTCGCCCTGGATCTGGACGTCCTCGCAGGACTACAGATCGCGAAGTACGTCGCTTAAGACTTTTGGCCACAAGAGACAGATTTTCAACAACTCAATCGATTTCAAATGATTGGATGAGAGGTGTAGGATCCAGAATGTCAATATCATCTGTTTATCGCCGGATAAGGTCTTATGGGCTGCGTTCATATCGTCCATTTTTATGTCTTCATCTTACACCACTTCACCGTCTACGCAGGCTAGAATGGAGCAACGAAAGAGCGAATTGGGCGAAAGAATGGCATCGAATTGTGTTTAGTAACGAGTCCCGATTTTGCTTGTGGGCCCACGATGGTCGTAGGAGGGTCAGGCGGATGCGTGGGAACGTAAAAATCCAACATTTTTTGTCGAACGCAACACAGCCCTCACACAAGGAGTGGTGATATGGGGTGCAATATGTTACGATAGCAGATCACCCTTGGTCTTCATTGATGGCAACTTAAACGCGCTGGTTATATTGCCAATGTGCTAGAACCCGTTGCGCTTCCATATCTTCAAGGGATGGAAAATCCCATTTTCAACAGGATAATGCGCGCCCTCATACGGCAAGGGTTACAACACGTTTTTTGTAAGAAGCTAATATCGCCGTCCTCCCATGGCCTACTCGGTCGCCTGATTTGTCGTTCATTGGACATGTATGGGATGAGGTCGGTAGGCGACTGAGTAATTTACCACACCCTCCAGATAACTAACACGATCTCCGGCTACGAATTCAAGAAGCTTGGGTTAATATACCACAGGTAGCTATAGATCACTTGATTGATAGCATGCCACGCCATCTAAATGAGTGCATTACGAATCGTGGCGGAGCAACCCATTATTGAAAAAACATTTTTAGTTTTTAAAAATTATTATTAATTTTATTAAATACATAAATAAAAAGTTCACCTCGAGTAGGATTCGAACCTACGACCTCGACTTTGCTAGTTTTTGTTCTTTTGTTTTCAAATTTTAATCGTTTGTTTGAAAGACATCGTTGACGAAAATTTCAATGAAATTGTTCAATAAATTTTAGGTGTTGCAATTTTTATGGAAGTCAGTATATAAACATTTATTTTAAACTAACTACAGCACTTGATATGAAAATTTCGTTTCAAATCGTTCGGTGAACTAAGAAGAACGTTTTAATCATTTTAAATTGAGCTGCTTGCCGCAAAAAGAGATAACATTGGCGTAAACCACGTTTGGCGCACCATGGAAAACATTCGCTTAAAAACACAAGGCAGTTACAATCTAAATGTTTTACTTATTTTTATGTAAATGCAGAATTGCATCAATAAAAGGAAATTTATGAAAATGCCTACGCAATATTTTTTAATATAAAAAGGCTTAAATGTGATTTCAATCATGTATGTGAAAACGTGTGATTAAAATTAAAATTGACGTCTCATGTCCCTTGTAGACGTCTTTATCTACCGTAACTGGTTTTTTTACTATATGCAGTTTAAGGAAATAAAGACGGTTTGATCGAGAATAGCAGATTAATATTCGCCGAAAATTCAACAACGTATCATTATCACGACAACGGCAGTTGAAAGGTCAACTATGGCCAAACTTACAGGAGCTATATTTAATTGTTATGGGCAACGTTGCTTACCATTTGCGTTTAGTAAAAAGAAATGCCACACCACCATGGAAAAAAGAAGAGCCAGAAAGCCGGTTAGCTATGAAAAATATTTTATTTTCGAACGCGGATTCAATAACAGATCTTTTAAAGTGAATAGGTAATTAGAGGACATGACTACTTTATTTTTGGATCACCGCGATATCGCTGTCAATTCAATACAATTGAAAATATTTGGCGTACTTTCAAGTCCTATTACGATTAGCAGATAGGTAAAGATGTCTGTTCTGATGTTGCATTATTCCAAATGTGAGAAGAGTCGTTGTAAATGTACCCGGGTGGTGGTTTAGAGAAAAGGGACTATATATAACGCTAGAACGATTAATCATTTCGATAAGTGAAGGAAATTCAGAAGACAGTGATGCTGAAGATGATGAATAATTTTATACCTCTTACATTAAAATTTTTTTTTCTTGTTTCTTGTTTAATATTAATTTTACTTAATGTTAGCCGTTCCTATTTGTAAACGTTTGTCCATACTTATTCTACCATTTATTAGGAATTAGATATACCTACTAATCTTACGTTATTGAAATTACATTAAATGCTTTCTCTATTAATCACATTTACATTTGCTGTTAGAAGAAATATTTTCTCATGACCTAGAAATTACCAAAATATTACAAAGGGAGAATTACTATTACTCTTTTCAAAATACAAGTTCACAATAAGAAACTAATTACGTAATTATTCTAATTACTTACTCTAGTAGTCCATAAAAATTCATAAGCAACAGGAAGACGTTAATTGTAATTATTAGTCACCTATTTTTACATACATTTTGTTTGCATAAATTAACACATTTGTTTGATCAACTGCGATAGTTTTTTGGGTTTGGTCAGATGATCTACTGCCCCATATGAAATTCTTTTCCTAGTGAACCGGTCGTCGTGTAACTAAGTCTATATCAACAACGATGTTTTTTCTCTGTACTCTGTATTTGTAGCACAAAGTGTTTGGAAAATCTAATTGCGGTATTTTGGTGTCCACTAACGGACTGCAATATTTTTTGGTATTTTAGTCAAAATATTCAATTGTCTTCTTAAAAAGTGGTCCAGGGAGAAAATCTACTTACATTGCATGCATGCCTTATATTGACTAGAGCTACAAAACGAATTTATTTGCTTGTGCAATATGAGTTACCAGTACACTTTTTAGTTAAGCGCAATACAATTAATTAGTGGTCTTTTGTTATTCTCCTTAACAGTTGGCAACTCATTATAGTCGTAATATTTATATAGTTTGGTTTGTTGTTACTTTTATTTTCATTTCATACATTTATTTTTCTTAAATTAAAAGATCACAGGTACTGCCAAATCATGAGTTTACATTAAAATAAGTAACTTTATGATTAGACATTTTTTTCTATTGTGAAGTGATATTTTCATTTATATGACATGGGGTACTGTCATTTACGCACTCCTGAACAAAATGGTAAAATAAAAAATGAATACACGATGGCCATTTTATTTCAAAATTATGAGACTACTTTATGGAACATGCCTTTATAACATAATAATCTCAATTTGTGTCCGTGAAATTGTCTGTTCGCGAGATGTTGCATGCTTATTGCGAATGTAGCAGTAACTATCGCTGTTGGTCTAACAATAACTGCGTAAGCCCAATGAAACAGAGTTCTATCTAATATTTTAACTTCAAATATTCAGAATGCGTTTAAATTTAGCACACAAATATTCACATTTTAAATTGAATATATCCGTAATATTTATCATTTTGGTCAGATGTTTATATTACCTTTTCAAATTTTACATATGATCACTAATAGAATTAAATGACCTTATATTTACTAATTGATAGCAAAAAAATTTCAAGCGAAGACTTTACCCCCTCAAAATTCTCTTATACGTCTCACCCTTCTAAGCGTAATATACATTCAATCTCCAATAATATTATAATAAACGTGTGATATGTTTCAAAAGGTTGTAAATTTAGATGGTCTTGGTCAAATATTACTTCCCTTATATCTATGTTATGCGTAAATCAACATATTTTTCAGAATAATTTACTAATATAATGTGTAACCATGATCTATTGATTTCTCTAAGACTTAGATCCTCCAATATACATGAACTATCCATTTTGATTGATCAAAATTGACAATAAAGTAAATTTTTAAATTAATTTTGTATTAAATTTTCAAATCCGCTCCAAGAAGTAGTCTCCTGGAAACATATTTTTGCAAAAATAAAAAGGCACCCACCAAAAGTTCTGTGTAAAATTAATAGGTAGTTTTTATTAAACAAAAGACGGTTTTTCGAACGCTGTTAAAATTTTTTGATTTCATAACAATTATTATCCAGTTTTATATCAATTTTGTTAAAAGAAAAGCACTATGGGACCAAACAAATAAACATTATTACAATCGAGATATGGCTCGTAAGATGTGGATATCCCTGGAAAAGGAAATAAGCGAAAGAAGTAAGTAACTTTATTATTATTTGCATCGTTTTTAATTTAATAAATGGATACAAATAATGGTATATTAGACAACAAGGGATTGAAGCGACTCATTTAACCCCACGAATAGACTTTGTTGGTCGAGGGCTGTATCCCGAGACCAACAACTATTCAAGGGATTAAGGAACTTCAATCCCGTGGTATCTACACTATGTTTTGCACTTGGTGGAATAATAATAGAAATAATTATATTATTTTTTGAAAATTAAAATATTACATCTATGATAAATTTAAATTATTAGAAAAGTCACTTTGAGAAAGAAGCTACACTATTCAAGGCTAATGAAATTTATGAATTATTTTTAAAATCCCAGATGTTTTAATGCCATAACAAGATTAAATTATTTTTTAATCCCTAGAGGTTAAAAGTAACACTTCAGTCCCCGAAATGGGGGAATCAAGTTGTACTTTTAATCTACGAAGTGCAAAAAAGTATATTATTTACATAAGTATGTACTTATAATATGGGTATTGTAAGCATTTAAATATGATTATACTGAAATGGAACAGATCCTATGTCACTATTAAAATAGGTTTTAAATGCGTTTCTAATATCATATGCTTGTTGATTTGCTCTGTTGTTAATTCTAGATTTATTTAGTTTGCGTATCCGTGTCGTTGTCTCTATTTGTGTGGGATTTGATTCCTTTATCCCTTCCCAATCTATGATGATGAAGAATACAAGTACAGTTTACAATTATCCGGATGAATTTCCATATCTTTTTTCAATATTCTCCATTTGGAGGGTAATATTCCAAAAGAACATTCTATCATTCTTCTCGCTGGTGATAGTCTGTAGTTAAAAACCTCTTCTTCATCCTGCAAATCTCTTTTGGAGTAGGGTTTCATCAAGTACGTTTTAAGACGATATGCTTCATCACCAAGAAGGACATGTGGAAATACCAAATTACTTTGTGGAAGTGCTTTATCTTCTGGAATATTTAATGACTTATTTACAAGATCATCATATAGAGAGCTGTGTGAAAAAATACCCCCATCAGTTTGTTTTCCAAAAGCACCAACATCGACACAGGTAAATCTGTAATTTGCATCTGCAACTGCTTGAAGTACTACAGAGTAATACTGTTTGTAGTTGTAGTACATTGATCCTGAATTTGAGGGACATCGTATTCGAATATGTTTGCCATCTATACATCCAACACAGCTTGGGAACTTCCATTTATTCTGAAAGTCCTTTGAAATTGATCGAAACATGTTTTCATGAAAAGTTTCCCATATGATACTACAGGTGTCGTAAACAATTAACCCTATTGTTGTATGTGACATTCTAAATGAGAATGCCAAAAAGCGAAAAGCTAGTCCAGTCAAAAGATACCTGAAACAAAACAAAAGCAAATGTTGTGGATATGATTATTATTATATTTCTTAGCGTCGGTTTGAAATTTCATTTATATGTAGGTATTAGATAAACATCAAGTTTCAAGCTAATAAAAAAGTAAATCACTTGGCACATTTTTAAATATACTGCGTCTCATTTTAAATTGTCTACATATGGGAAACTTTTTTAAAAATAAATAATAAAAAAGTTTCCTATACGTCGAGAATTTAAACGGACATGCAAAGAGTTTCAGAATAATTAATTTTTGCTTAACTTTTTGAAACATCTCTGATTATTTTCTTCTTGACGTTTAGGTGAAGTACTCAAATCAAAATGGCGGGGATTACGTGACAATTTCAGAAAAGAATTTGCACAAGCAAGTAAAGGTCGATCTGGTGATATGGAGGAGTGAAAGTGACACCTAAGTGGCTGTATTTTAACATAATGGTGTTCCTAAAAGTCAGCATGTCTCAAAGGAGTGCAAAAGGAAATATTCCACCACTCAATACCCAAGAAAATATTCACGATGAAAATACCATGACTGGCTCGGATGATGACAAAAATGATGTTTCTGAATTAAATTCAGATCAAGAAATAAGTAATAAAAATTTTCTATTCACTACGCCGAAGACTAGGACAGAGAAAGCTGCAAACAGTGCAACTGTACCCACGACGGGTATATCTAGTAAAAACATTACAATTTAGATAATGAATCATCAAAGGGAAAAAATGACATCTTTTGTGTACGGGAAAACTTAGAGCATTTAAAGAAAAATGTAAGGAAAATCTGAAGGAAGAAGACAGTGATTTCCATTTCTATATGAGTCTTCTGCCTCATATGAGAAATATCCCCGAAGAAAGAAAAGTATCAGTTCGCATAAAAATGCAGCAAATTCTTTTGGAAGTACAACAATGCTCCCAGCCTGTCTGGACAAGAAGTGCTGAACCAGTTCAGCAAAATTATCAGGACAAACACCCAATCTATTTGCCAATTCCAACACCATCATCTCACAGTTCATATGCCACAGAAGATGAAGCAGGTCCTTCAAGCCCTGCCATAAACTTGCGCGAATACTTAAACAATTTTCAATAATGTTGAACTTTTAGTTTTAGTTTATAAAGAAGTATTTTTGTTTTGTTTCAGCTTACCTTAACGTTACAGGCAATTTCTCTGCAGGTTGAATATACTTTCGAAAGATCGGCTGTTTTTCAAGTCTTTCGAAATTTTTTTTTTTTTATAATTGTGGACCTGAACAGGCTAAATTTGGCCTATCGTGCTAAAGCACTCAGGAACACTTAGGAGAATGGATAGAGGGATAATGAATTGCCAATAGATGGCTATGAACAGGTACCTTAAATTTTCTCATATCATAAGTGAGAGGAAAGCAGGAACTAGGGAGATCATTCCAGAGTTTAGAAGCCGTGTAGAAAAATGTGGATTGCGCCCGTTTGGTACGACAAGTGGAGATTTGTATTGCATACTGATGATGTGAATGAGCGAACCGAGTGTTTCTCGCAAAGATAGCCCGAAATGGTATCAAAGAATATAATTCAGCAGCACAATAGCCGTTGTAATAACGATAATACAAAGAAAGAACTGAAACCATCCTTCTATGCTCAAGGGACTGTATGTGAGAAGTTAAGGATGGGTCATTTATAAGCCTAATTGCTCTCTTTTGAATGCGATCAACGATATCGAGAGCGTATTGGGGAGCACTAACCAGAGGTGAGAATTTTATTCCAGATGAGGCCGAATTTGGGCCTTATACAGCAGAAGGAGATGTCGAGAGGTAAAGCACTGCTTAGATCTGTACAAAAAGCCTATTTTACGAGCATCTGTTTTGGTAGCTGACAGAAGATGGTCAACCCATGAGAGATTTGAAGATACAGTCATACCCAACAGAGTAATAGAGTCTGAAAACTTAAGAACTGAGCCATTCATACTTACAACAGGAAATGATCGATCTTTTTTGGCGGACACAAGGCAACACTGATTTTTGTTAGCATTAAACTTAACTAGATTATTGCTTCCCCATTCGAGAATACGTTAAATGTCTTTGTTGATTGAATTTGCCATTTCAGCTTTACTTTCTTGATTTGACATAGAAGGTGGATTATCACTATGAGTAGACTGAGATGAACTACAGTGAAGAGTGCTATCGTCAGCAAAGCAATGGATGGGATTAGATGTTGAAGAAATAAGGTCATTTATGTACCGCAGAAAAAGTGTAGGCGCTATAACGGATCCTTGTGGTACGCCCGCGTTAATGCTAACTTCTTTTGAAAAAAAGCTTACAACTACGACACGTCTTTTATCAAGGAAACTAGAAACCCCGTTGATGAACGTATCATTTAACCCAAACGAGGCGAGTTTGGCAAGTAAACACTTATGCCAAACTTGGTCAAATGCCTTTGAGATATCTAAAGCGACTACAACTGTTTCACCGGACTGCTCTACTGTATTGTTCCAAACTTGGGTCACATATGAAAGAAGATCGCCTGTTGAACGACTTTGCCTAAACCCATATTGGTGGTCACTAAGGAGTTTGTTAGTTTCAAGCAACGTGAACAGTTGCTGATTGATGGCTTTTTCAGTGATTTTAGACAAAATGGAAGTTTGAGGGATCGGTCTCATGGACTTTTTTGGGAATCGGTTGAACATTTGCTAACTTCCATGATGAAGGGAATTCCCCAGAAGACATAGAGATCGTATAGAGCTTAGATAGGACTGGTACTAATTCGGGTGAACATTTCTTTAAGACAATAGCTGGGATACAGTCTGGGCCAGTCGCCTTATTGAGATCAAGCCTACTGATGATCGAATTGGTTTCATAACGTATGAAGAAGAGTTGATTAGGGGCACATCTTTTCCAGAATCATTGAGACACGAGTTTGATGCAAACAAATCCACAAAAACTATTTAAGACAGAACATAATTAAACGTTTCCGGTAACATACGAAAATATTAAAAAAATTTCTAACAGATGAAACTCGCCATTTTCTTCTCTACTTTTGTATGTATCGTTTACCTATGTCTCTTGTATTTTCTAACATCAAAAGAGGGAAAAGATTGTTTTCCAATAAATATTCTTCATCTTCGGCCATACTGTCTGAACTGAAACCAATCGCAATTAAACGCATGCAATCTAACCACGAAGTCGTACGACCAAAGCCGTTCGTTTATGTCCGACTCAATGGCCGTCAGGGTACGCATCCAATGTAACCGCACGCTGTAGACGTTAATTCGTAAACTTATTCTGAACTTAAATATATGATTTATGTTATATTTACACAAAATGTTTTAATACGCTTGCAATTTATTTTCAACCCTTTCCAGTTGCGTTAAATAAATACATTTTTGTTTCATGATTATATACGAATAATGCTTACTAACTGAATAAAATTACTAATTTAATAAAAAAATAAACTTGAAACATCTTCTTGTTCAAATTAAACTCAGTACTTAATAAGAAATAAAAGTAAACCAGTTCGCAATGCAAATAAGAGTAAAAAGTGCAATTCAAAACATTTTTGTTTCACAGCACCGGGAATAACGTTCTGTAGAAATAGTCATAAAAAGTTTTTAGGAATATTGGTAATTGATAAATGAAGCTGTAATACACTACATCCATCAAATAAATGCGACCAACTTGTAAAATTAGTTTTTTTTTGCGGGATTTTTTTTCTAATGATAATATTCAATGTATTACTCTTTTTACAACAGATGTGCGTTACGCAAATGATTACATCTTTCACATCCAAATGAGTGTAACGTGTACATAGCATACGTAAAATAACGAAATATTAATTAACCAAAGTCTGTGTTGAGTATAGCCGATTTTTATTTTGCTTTAATTAGCTTTCGTTTAATTAATTGGAGAATTAAGAGAGTAATTGAATTTGGAAAAAGTTTGTTTTTAATTTGTCCTGATTTTCAGAATTGTATGTATAAATCCTCTTATCGGGTTAATTACCTTTTATAATTTGAACATCTTGAAATAAATATTTGTGTTTTAAATTACTTTTTGTTTCAAAATGGAAGAAAAATATTTAAAAAAAGTAGATCAAAAGGTTCTTTAATTAACACATAATATGCTTTTAACATTGTTATTTTCTACCATTACTGTTTGATATATACGAGTACCTATCATTCTTGAAACTAAAACTTTACATGCCTAAAAATATCTACGCAACTTGTTGTTTATCTAATAATTTAGATACTGAAGATATTTGATTCTGAAATAGACTTTTAATTCAATAGAAATTATTTCCCACAAATAAGATTTATCTGTACTTCTTGACTCGTATAAATGCAAAATGTTACTGAAAGCTAAGACAAGGTACAAAAGCACTATAATAAAACATTAGTCCACATCCTACCTTAAATCCAGCAGCAGAAACTATAGTATATGGTGTCAAAATTCAAATTTGGTAACTGTATTATTTGTGAAAAAAATAGGACTCTGATAAAGAGCCACAATGCCTTCCTGAAGCCGCTTATAGATAATTTAGTAGAAAATAGTTTTATTCCTTCGATAAGCGCATACACGTTGTCGACGTTAAACATTTTAATTGTTTTAACTGGAGATTAATAGAATCTTACAGTTGCATCTTTATTAAAAGAACGCAACTATAAGATGCAACTATTTCTATTAATTTCCAGTATTAACGTTCTTATACCAAAAAAATCTAAAGTTGTACGCGACGCGTTTCATGTACAATGTTACTGATCAGCCGGACTACGTTTAATTTACATTTTTTCTATAATTGCATATTAGTAACATTAATATGTGAACAATCTGTGTACAGTTTTATTATATTGAGAGCTGTTGAACTAGGATTTGCGTCTACAAAAGTTGAAATTCCCATCATCTCAACATACTCATCGTAGTATCTCTCTAGACGTAGGTACACATTTGTCACATCACCGCCTTGGTTCCCAGTATCTACAAAAAATTGCTGATGACGATGCGGCTGCAAAGCATTCAAGAGAGTATAAGGAGCACGTATCGGCGTACCACATTCGTGGATACGAAGTTTTAGATGCTTACGACAGATACACATACCGTAATCAAATACTGACTTTGGAAGTGACATCATTCACAAACTTTAATACCTAAAAAAGCGTTTCCTTTTATTTATAATAACATTACCATCATTTTGGTATGTGGTAAACGACTGAGGTTAATGTAAACCGGAAGCTCCTCCGTAGAAGAGGGGCACTTGCACTTTTACTTTTTTCATCTTGGGACACCTTGGGCGCCATTTTGTTTTGACGTCATAGGCCGCGCCCACGTGAGGACTCCTAATTTCCCACCCCTTTTTTTTGACGACTTTTTTCGGGGGCCGTTTTCAGCCCCTTGATGGAATTTTCACCCCTAATTAGGACCCTTTTTGGTTGTATTAAGATCGTTTTTGGCAGTCCAGCCCCTGGAAGGTGAGCAAATGTGTGCGCATACAGTGTTCTGATTGGTGGTCCTAAGGACAGCCCCTTTTACCCGATTCGTCGTCCGACCCTCTGGTTTCTGATTGGTCCTTGGTCCCCACCTAGCCTCTGAGCTCTCATTGGAGGCCTAAGGCTCTGCATTGGTTACGGCGGGAAATTGGAAATTTTCTAATAAGTGGCCTTAGTCTTGTAAGACAGCTATAAGAACTTATGTTAGGGTCTGCGCCCTCATGTCGTGCCCCCTTGGCTGGAAATAGTATTTTAATAAGGAGATTCTTATGCTATCTCATAAGACAGGCATATGAACTTCCTCTCGGGTCTGAGCCCCCTGTCGTGGTGCCCCTTTGCTGCGAAATTTGAATTTATTTGTGGCGTTATCTAGTGGTGTATGGACTAATAAAAATTTTCTGTAATAAAGGTGGCGACATCTAGTGGTATATTTCTAGGACTAATTAGGGGTTATTTGTGGCGCCATCTAGTGGTGTATTTTTAAAGTAGCGAGTGTTTTTTGTAATAGAAGTTGAGTACGCACGCCTCTCTTTCCCTCCCGGCTCTTTCTCAAACAAACAAATAAATTAATCAGATCAATCAAATTAATTAAGCATATCAACCTCAAACAAATCATGCTCGATCAAATCAATCAATCAAATCAATCTCAATCAACCAATCAACTAAATCAATCTCAATAAAATTAGATAATACCTTACAGTTTGCGAAAACCAGCTTACAGTTCAAAAATACTGATTTGGTTTAATTAATTACAGCTTGCTTGCTCAAAATTACCCACATTTCAAAATACCAAATTGCTATAACGGAAATAAAAGACAAAGGTTTTAATGGTTTATTATACGCGATTCAATAACTACAATGTTTAAGAACCCACAAATACGTACCCGCATAATGTTAGTAATTAAAAAATAGAGTAACACTTACACCCTTATCTAATTAACTAAACAAATGAGTTGAGATCGAGTCTGTAGTATAATAGTTGATGCAGAGTTAGTTTATGACATCTCCCTCCTATAATAATATATTAAAAATCTTTATTGGCATTTTTGTGAACAATATCAAGTAAAATATATGTTGTGTTTTTCTTTCGGCTGTTCTAATAATAACTGTGTTGGAGAACTAAACTGAATATTGCAATATTTTATACAGCTTATACTGCTTTGTGTTTTTACTTATGAATACTTGATATAAAACTGGTTGTTGGTTTCCCCATCATTAGTAAGTAATTTTTAGAGTGTAAATATACTATCAACCTAATTATCTCTATCACATTTGCTGCAATCCGTATTTACATTTCCCATTCTCAGACTCGTTAGAGCGACCTTACATATACGAATTTATACAACACGATGTTTATTATTTACAACATACACATTTAAAATGATTTTGCCTATATGATAAAATTGTCTTTATGGAATGTAATTATTATTATTAAACAGTTATATAATTTCATGTGGAAAGTAGCAAACCACCCGTTGACATTGTGTTAATTAAATATCTTTAAATTTTGCTGATGCAAAATACATTAAGATCTAAATGAAACATTAGGTGAAATAATAGTTATTTCTACAATGATGCATTGATTCTTTTTTTATATAGACAGATTCTCTTTCTATGCGGTCAGCACATATACATTCGAAAAAATTATGCCTGATTTATTACACATGCACACACAAAAATTATTTTTAAAATAAGTAAATGAGTTGTAATTAAGTAAGTAAGTAATTATGTGTTATAAATTAGATATACATCAAACTATTATTGTTAATGTACGATTTAAAAACACCTGTTGGCTTTTAGTAAATATTTAAAAGGGAACAACAAATAGGAGTATTTTGATATTAAAAGATAAACACGATAAAAAGGTAGAATATACCCGTGATCGCAGATTTTTTCATCTAGTATTTAAGTCGTGATGATAACGGAATATTATTTAGTATCGTTTAGCGTTTTGAGATGGAGGGGGACAGTTTAAGCATTCCTTTTCAGCAATAGCAGCGGGGCCGTCGGGGTGTAGGAAATCGTATGTTATCGTTGATTTTCTAAAAAATATCGAAACTGTGCGATACAGTTTTTGAAAAAACTATCTGGTTTACGGCGAATGGCAACAATAGCTTGCGCAAGCTATTGGTCGTTGAAACAATTAAATTAATACTTAACTATTATAAATACATCAATCAATTATTTACAAAAATTTCAATTGACTTAATCCACAAGAAAGGTATAAACAAGATATCGTGGGAACAAAAGAAGCAACGCGCCAATTGCGTCACCAGCTTGACCACATTGAAGTTACGTCATCGGTTTTCAACGAGGCACCACATAGGTACGATTTCTAATAGTGTAAATAAAGAAACGTTTATGTGTTTTATTTTCTATAAACTTGAATTTGAATAACAAAATTGAACGATAAATTTTCCATTCAATTTTGATAAAGGTTTTTTTTTGTTGCATATTAGTACTAAGAATATTACTTAGAATTTAAGGTTTGAGTGTTCAATGTTCTTGTAAACAAAACATTTAACGAACTGCAAGCAAACTGCCAACGGCCGTGCTTTTAATTGTCAATATTTTCCAGTTGCTTGGCTGTATATATCGATCTATTACACTGGATCAATTGTCTTATTTTGCATTTAACTGTTCAATATTTAAACACAATCTTGGAATAGTTTGGTTACGCACAGAAAACGTGATTTTTAATTATTGCGTAACCTTTAACTCGATTTTAATTTATTACACAATCTTTTTATTGTCACCAACTTGACACTATTTACACTGTGTTTACTTAGCTTCTCATTAATTTAGTAAGGAAGGTAATTTCACTTCTTCCCTATTATACACTAAATGTTATCCTACTCTACTTCTAATTTTAGGATAGTTTGACTATTACCTTGTAATTCGTGCCTCGGCGACGAATTACTCTATTGGTGATTTTCATCCAACTCTGATCCCTTATTTACGGCGGCTGTTTTAAAAACGGCACGTCACTACGACAGCGTTTCTCCCTCTACAAAACATTTACGTTTCCGCAACTCCCGCGTTTGTTTAAATACTTTCCAATTAAATATGCGAATAACGTAGTGAAGCAAATTCAAGATTTTCATCTTAATATTAAACACATTTAATTACAGATAACCAATAACCATTTCTTTATCTAGAAAAACAAAATATCTACTTAATGTCGTATAACTTCGCGCGCTATTTGAAATTTTCTAAGGCCCGTAACAAATGTCTGGACAGTAATCAGGTGAAATGAATTTGCGAGTGTGCACATAACATTTTAAAAGGTCGTGTACCTCTGTCTCTCAACATAAACACTTTAAGACGGCTGGCACAGCGCCTCTCTGTGCCAGCCATTGAACATTTGTTATAGTAAAATTTATGTGATTCAATTATAATTAAATGTGAGAAATATGGTTTAGTTTAAAACAATCTTGTATTTGAAAATTTTCTGTTTCTTTAATTTACTGTAAATCCATTTATTGTCATTAACGACTTTTTGAAATTCGATGTAGATATAAATAAAATGTAATAGGTGTAATGCTAAATGATATGACAATTTTTCAAAGGAAAAACATGCCTAGTACTTTATGTTTATAATTTCGAAAACAACTTGGGTGGTGTGAAATATTCCCTTGTAGCGGGTTTTATTTACAGATTAAATCGTTGTTAATCGATATCTCATTGTTTTAAGTCTTTCATTTATAGGTACTTTATTTCCACAGCCTACTTATAATTTTAATATTTGACAGACAATTTAGACAAACGCGGTGAGTTTCTTACAATAAATCCTTACAACCTATTCTCAAATGAAAAAATTTAAATTTATTTTTTCATAACATTGAAGAATAAGTAGTAGTCTTCGAAATTATTTAAGAAAAAATAGGAGTCCCTATTTAAACGTAGGAAGTAGGGCTTTTTTATTAAGAAAAAAACCAAAAAAGATTATTAACATTTAAAATAACTTTAAAAAAAGAAATGGTTGGTATGTTCATTTTCAAGTCAATAACAATTCATTTTTACGTTTTCATGATTAAAATTTTTTTTTCCAAATTCGTTGATTTTTCGTGGCCAACTTTTCGAAAATGCTGAAATGGCCCATATACCGCCATTTTAAAATCAAATATGGAATTATCATACATCGTTGTACTCAGAACGTCAAGACAAATCATAATATGGAAAAAATATATACAGGGTGCTACCTGAAATAAGAAAATCAAGGACACTTCCGGGCGAACTGGAAGTGATATTAAAACTTTGATTTGGTCAAAAATTCCACAGGCAATTCCACACTTGCATACATGCTTCAAATTTCAATAAAATATTATTAAACATAAAAAAATGAGGGCCTGATACATGGTCTCGTTGACACCCGGTATGAGTTTTATCTTACCTTATTGAGCAATAGTTTTATGACGTATTTTCACGACAATATGACGTCAAGTTTTATTACACAACTGCCAAAACAAATAAGAATAACAGGCTCAAAGGTTGTAGGCATATCGGAAAATCAGTACCCTTGTTTTTCTTTTCGCTGTAAGTGCGACAGAAAATTTCATTTATTATAGAATGGATCTACCCCCAGGAGAAGAGGGTGTGTTTGAGACGATATTATAAAAGGCTGAATCACATTTTCAACACGACAACGAGAAAGCCATTTATATTGAGGACGGATGGTATGTGTTACGTTTCGTCTCCGGAAATTATGCCGACATAGAAGACATTTCCAGTGAGTTAAATAACCACGAGCTAATAAGTAAATTGCTAACAATCGAATACCATAATCTAACTAAGCGCGCCACTACGAAATTAAAAACCTCCCTCTCGCTATTCGGATTCTCACAACGTTTAGCCTTATAGTTGGGTTATCGGACGTATCAAAACATAGCTATGGAACCAATACCTCCGCACCTCGCTAATATATGGATAGGATTACCAACTCAGATGTTTGTTTATTGCGATGTCGTTGAACCGCAAATTGTTGGTGATGTTTTATCTCCGCTTATGCGCATAATAAACATTACTTTAGAAGACTACGCTTCCGGGGGTCATGAAGATTTGGTTTTCTCGCCTGTACACCACATGTCAGTGATGATACGGGAATTTGAAAACATCGAGATTAATATAAAAACAGATTCGGATGCAGCAATGCCATTCGAGTTTGGGACGTCTTGTCTGAAGCTACACATTAAGAAAGTGTAATAATAGTTTATCCTTATCAACAATATTATATTAATCAGGCCGGTAAAGGTATCGGCTCCATATACAGAGGCCCACCATATCAGCGTGATCACGGAATAGGAAGCTGGCTAGGTGGTATATTTAGAAGTATAATACCGTTATTTAAGTCTGGTGCAAAGGCTTAGGACCAATATTCTTGGTGATGTCATTTATTATGTTTTTGTTATGAACGAATAAGTTCAAAATTAATATTAATCCTTGCGATACTGCAGGCTCACATTCCATTAATATAAATAATTTGATTGTAATCTCATTATATTTAGAATGTGCATCAGTTCTACATGCATAAAGACAAAATTTACATCGATTGGTGTTTGAATCTCGATAGCCCAGTTGGTTAGCGCGGTACTCTTGCAAATTACAGGTCGTAGGTTCAAATCCTACTCGAGGTAAACTTTTTATTTATGTCATTATAAGTTTTTGTTATGAACGAATAAGTTCAAAGGTAAATATGTAATTAAAAATTATTATTAATTTTATTAAATACATAAATATGTATTTAATAAAATTAATAATAATTTTTACTTACATTTTCATATTTGCACATACATATTTCCACATTTTACCAGTTATTCCATCCACGCCCACAGCTTTACCATTCTTCAACTTTTGTACAGGTTTCTATACCTCATTCAACTCAATATAAACCTCAGTTTTGTTCCTTACTTCATCTACATTCTCTTTGTGTAAATCTTCGATCAGCTTACTCTCACTTTTCAAAATACTATTGCCAGCAATTGCTCAGTCTGTACTCATCCCATACTTTCTCGTTCAAACAAATCAGCGATCTTATTGTTTACTGTTTCCGTACGCGTCTTTTTTCTTACATTCTGCATTTTTTACACATTTCCTCCACCAAACAGTCGTTTTTATGCATATCTGCGTCACTTAATTGACAAATATGTCTTACAAGCACATCCACGCACTTTCCATGACACCGTTCTTCATTTGTTCATTATATATCATTTGATTTAGACTCAAATTCCTTCTTACAGCTTCTGCATACCTTATTTTCGCATAGTCACCTACCAGTTATTCTACCTTAATTTTGGACATCCACACTGCATTCAACTTCTTTCTCCATAACCACACTTACCCTAATCATTGTAGTTTGAGAAATTGGGTAGGCGGGAAAGAACTTCTGTGTGTAGGACTTAACTGGCAAAGTTAAGTGTGCATTTTTCTGTTCTGTATCTGTGATGGAGAGCATATGTACGTTGTGCGTAGTAAAGATTTTTGAGTAAATGGAAGCCCCGATGTTGATGTTCCTGCTATGATTACCATAATGACGGTTTTCGGGATTGGACATGCGGATGAAGGAGACGGTAGAACAGTTACCTGTTATGCAAGCGTACGTTTGTGGAAGTCTAGGGTGCAGATAACCTACTCTTTCTCGTTAGGAAAAAGCTGAAAATTGACGAAGGTAAGGCGTTGATGGTGAGGAGTTCTGCCACTGTGGCGTTGGAAAGTGTCAGGAGAGGAGAAGAGTGGTTCCTGCGTTGATATCAGTGCAGGAGAACTGTGAGCCTCCCTACGCGGGAATATTACATATGCAATATCTCGAGGTGGCTGAAGGTTGGCGGGTTATGAATGTCGATGGGGAAGGTGTTTAACTCGGTGGAGCGGTGGTGGGTATGAGGGTGTTGACGTATAGGATTGTGTTAATGTGGTGGAAGCATTGTAATGTTTTGGTGTGGTGGAAATGCGGCGATAATGGCGAAGTGGGTCGTACCTTCGGGATTTTGGGAAATGTAGATATATTTAATATTGTTCACCGAAGATTGGGTCTCCGTCCAGATACTGCCTCACATCCCGAGGTTACAAGGCTTACAAATCGGAGACCTAATAAGAAAGGTGGAAAACAGTATTAAAATAAAACAACATTTAGAAAATGAGTAATATTAATAATTTAGTTAGTTGAAGATGTCGATCTTCCTTTGCGTTGGCGGTGTCGACATGCGGTCTTGTGGATAATATAATGGTCTTCGTTGCGTCCACGGTGTATTGGATCTTCCTAGCTTCTTATTCTTTTGTGTTCTGACCACCGCTTCTTCCTCCTGTTCCTTGGCTTAACGGTCTTCTTGCCTGGTGAGATCTCAACCACTTCCCTCTGGTAGCTGTTTGCCGTAGCATTGTCAACTGCTTTGTTTTGGAAGCGCCCGAAGTCTTCGATGTGTCGAGTTCTATATATCTTAATTTTTTTTTTCAAGCAAAGAGTTACCTTCAAAAACAAAATGGAAACTTATAGATGCCTTTATCATTTCAGTTTTTGACTATTGTGACGTTATCTATGGTCCCTGCATTACAACATACCATAGCCATCCTATACAAAAATATATATAATTTATTCAATCACCCAATTTTAAATTTCCAGTAATGTGTCTTGAGCTTTGGTAGATTTCAAAATTGGTTCATAAAGTATGTATTCGGAATTATATTTTATTGAACATAATCTATAATTTCTAGATTTGCTTATAAATACAAACTATCTCAGTACTCATTTTAACAGATTCGTTAACGAAAAACCGTAAGTGTAGCTATATTTTGTCACAAACCCCTTTGAAGAGTGAATATATATATATATATATATATATATATATATATATATATATATATATATATATATATAATGAGACTGGTTGCGGCTGAAAGTGCGGGAAATGTGCTACTTCCATCCATACATAAATTTCTCCTTTGTGTAATGTGAATAATGTATGAAAATAACGAAATGTCAGGATTAAAGCGTTTTGATAACAGTAAACGCCCACAGGATAAACCTCAATGAAAATTTTGATAAATTTATTTTGTCCTTTTAACAAAACGTCCAGTTTTATTTTGTTTATTTAGATTTTGAAATGAATATAAAAGAGCAGGTAACATCAAATCCACATATCATTTCTAGACCATTTAATATTTACACACAAAATTTATGGTTAGGAATTTTTTAAGCTGTACAAAACTGAAATTGTTATATTCGTTACTGATGCCCTGTTTACACATTCTTGATGCAAAGTCTGACACTTTAACGTTTAACCCGATGCGTTAGCCGAGGGATGCAATATAAAGCAGAACACCAAATACGTCACAGCTCACGTGTTACAAACGAAGTTTGTTTATATCTACTGTATCTGTGTATATATTTACAGTCAGGGCGGCAGCGAGAAAAATTTTGCACCCATTTGTATAGTAATTTTCACGAGTCAGAGCAGTTGTGTCACTGCCAGAGAACGCCGATGTTACCAGATTGTGAAAAATAACAGTTTGATAACAGTCAAATCCAGCTTCAGGGGTTATTTTTATTTTATCACAATAATAAAATTTAAATATGTGTTATGTCAAATGTATAATCTAAGAAATGCTTGACAACACCGGGCAGAATTTCCAACCTAAATCAGTTCCATCTGCATCCCTTCGTGCACAATAGGCGGGTTCTAA
This sequence comes from Vesta saturnalis, assembly GCA_036346205.1. Lineage (NCBI taxonomy): Eukaryota > Metazoa > Arthropoda > Insecta > Coleoptera > Lampyridae > Vesta > Vesta saturnalis. Next base: position 1,587,007 of record JARFJB010002082.1, read on the forward strand.
ATGTGGTAATGAAACAAAGTGAGACATGACACAGCTGCTCTGACTCGTGAACATTGGTATAGTAAGCATTCATTATTAACAATAATTAAAAAAATATACGTAAACACTGTGTTAATGTATACATAGGTCACGCCATAACTTGAGAACGATTTTACAGATTGAATTGATTTTTTAAGTTTTATGATACTTTGTAGAAGGTTCTTACGGAAAGAAAAATTAAGAAATTTTCTTAGAAAATTGGAGAATTTAAGAAAACTTAACGACTATTTAAACTTTGACATTTGACAGTTCGCGTGCCGCAAATGCCATTTAACAGCTGCACCGGTCGGGATTTATCGAGTGAGGGTGTGTTCATTGTGAAGTTTAAATATCCACAAAGAAAGGGTTTTTCGAAATTCCACTCTAAGAGTGTGAAATGGGGGGTTAAATTTTTTGTTAAACTTTATTCTGTGGGTCGATTGACTCGAAAATTGGTAAACATACTCTTCAATTAAAATTATGAGACACGTGTATCACAAAATTTTAATACTTACCAAACTGAATCTTTGTTGACTGACAAAGGATACCTGCTATCGAGGGTCCACCACCTACGTAATGTGATGTAAAAATGAACTCGGTCGACTTAATCATACAAGGCTGTGCATTTTTTCTCAAGTAGTCTTATAAGACAACCAAAAAAGACAGCCTATCACTTATTTAATATTGTTAGAGCATTGGTAGAGCAATAGAAGGTACGATCTCCCTAGCAAAGCCGCTGTGCCGGTATGCTACACGTCGCTCTGATTTATTGTATGCACCGGCATTAAATTTTAATGTACAAAGCTGCTTTTTATACAAGTAGTTAAAGTTTACTATTATCAAATAAACGTGGTCTGCTTTTGACATAAGCAGTTTTAGTACACATGACTAAAGTCGCAGCGCGTAAAAACTTCCAAAGCTTTGGAATTTGAAGTTTTAAGTATTTATAATATTTAGTATAAGGAGCCACAGCATCTGTTAATTTTATCATTGTTTTATATCATATGGTTTTATTAATATTTTATTAATAACATTTCTGTTGCAAACTATAGTTGTAACGCGGCAAGTTGATTGAAGCAAATGACAACATAAATACGTTTTCAAAACTTTTTTTATACCATGTAAAGTATATTTTTGTTATAAAATATTTTTTATTCTTCATTGGAACCCATATCTGATTCTTCCTCGTCTACCTCATCTTCACCGCCTTTTCATTCTCACCATATTTCTCATACAAAACACCATCGTTTTCTTTTAAATATCGGACACGACCATCGTTGGTCAATAGTTCAGTAGATTCATTGAGTATGTTTGTATCTGCAAATAACAATAATTTATTATTATAATGCACAGATATAATTTAAATCAATTTGTAAAAAATATTTTTACATAATTCTTCATCGTTGGGTTGATTAAACCTCATCATCGACAGTCTGAGCCAATTGATTGCCAGTGAACCATTGAAAATATTTTTGGTTTTCATTGACTTTTCAAACGAGGGGATATAAGTTCGTAGGCCCTTTGAAGTGAATATTGCTCCAAATTTGTTATCTACCGGGTGTCTACTATAGGGATTTCGGAAACTAGAGCAGGTAGAAGGACGGTTAAATGGGAAAAGATTTGCAGTTTTCAAACAGTCCATGGCTAACTAGATATTTCAAAAAAAGGTTTTTCTGTACTTTCCTTAAATGCATATAATTCCGTTATTTCCATTGTAAGAAAAAAAATGCGAAGGAAACAGATAATCATGTTCTTTATAAGGCAGTTAATTCGATTTTTTTATGTAAGCTTTTCTTTTTAAATTACGATATAAACATACATTTTTTTTAAACAACAATTGGCTATGACTTTTGAGAAAGTGTTTTTCTAGTTTTTCTAATGACGTGTGACATAGTTATTAAAAAAACTAAAGAGACACGGCCGTTTTCCCGGTTTAATTTCAGAATTATTAGTATGGTAGGCATTCACAGCCGTTGTTTATTGACAAATACAAATCGTAATTACTAATATTATCAACCATGGAAATAAAATTGATTTGTGCTTTGGATAATGTTTAATGAATAATTGCAATTTTTCAAAGTAAAGGGGAAACCCAATAAAATATCTGGTGTGGAACAACACTTAATATTCCAACCTACAAAGTGAAAATTAGGAGATGAAATAATTTTAATAATAATTTTGTTGTGATAATTATGCAACTTATTTTTTAATACATTCATAACAAAAATAAGCAATATTGTAAAACAAAAATAATAATCTATATCAGATGGACGTTTAAAACTTCATGTCAGATACGCGTTAATAGACATATAGATGCTAACTTCAAAAAAATTCAAAAGCCGCCCGTTTCTTTAAAATACGGAAAATACAATTCAGAATTTTCAATCCCATTTAATTAATTTTTAGGCTTAGTTTGCTTTGTATTATACAAACTTATGTAAAATTAAATTTTCTTTAAAAAATATGCCCACATATTCTCTTATAAAATTAAGATATTGAAAAACACTTAAATTCTGCCTTTGGAATTTTTTGCCGCTAAATTACGTGTCATATCAAAAAATTGCATCGAACGTAAGTAATCGATATATTTAAGGTCTATAGGTATGTTAGTATTTTTATATGTTTGAAGTATACAGCTGTTTCACAAATAATCGATAAAAGCCAAAAACCGCTCCTACTACACCCCTCTTGCCCGCTGAATTTGTCCCAAAATCTAACTAATTAGCTCTAGAAGAAATGAAAACGCGCGCACGCACGAAGGCCGTCCGCGTGCGTGTCGATCTTGACGAACTCTGTATCTGAGCATCTAATCGGAACATTATAACGCGGTTGCGATTTTGTAAAATGGCAAAAGTGATAAATTAATCTATAGCGCGTCCAAACATCATTATTCAGCATAAGGCTTATGGAAAACCAGTGCAGGATGCCAAACTTCTTATGCCAATAGATTACTGCACCTATAATACCGTATTACGGTGATAATAATACTGTATCTACGGTACGAGAGACACACTTTTTAACCTCAAAATTAATAAAAATATTTGCAATGCAATACAAATCTAGATAAATCTGCAATATGCTTTTGAATTGAATGTACCGAAAAAGACTACCCTTAATCTATACAAATCGAAGCTTTGAACTGTATTTTTTAGAAAAGCGAAGTAGGCGTGTGTAATGGAGGGATACATTACATGGCAATATGATGGGTTAGGTACATGGGATTGTGAAAGAAGCTCTATAAGCAACAGCATGAGCAAATTGTAACTTTATCATTTGCCTACGGAAGGAGTTTGCAGTATATAAAAAAAATAACAATTTGATTAAAGTTTGATTATAGATGCATCATTTATTTCCATTGTAATATAATAGTGGGAGTGTGGATATTAAATAACCAGACTGACGCATTAAAGCATTTAATTTGGTTTAAGGGCCACGCCTAGTATTTTAGTACAGTAATCGCCCGAATCGATTTCTAGGTCTACCGATGATAATTCTGTAACGTTGATTATAAACTGTGCAATATCATCTTGAAGGTTATCAGCTACCCACATCTTAACTTCGACGATCTTTACATGACTTATATAATGTCAATTCTCAATCGTCACTTTTTCGTAACCAAATTTTATTAATTACTCCATGTCTTTAACTTTAAAAATCTTATTATTCATTTTAATATGATGTTTGACTTGTGCCCACACCATTTCTAATGGGTTTAATTCCAGTCATAAGGAGGCAAACGAAGAACCTCATGACCTGTTTCTTGTGCCTTAACTTGTCATATAGCCTCACTTGTGCTACACTAGCCAATAGGTCTCGCTTCAACATGTTATCTTCAATGGGCATTTCTTTCTTACTAAGTCAATCTACAATTTGTTATTTTCGCCACGCTATTGTTGAAATCTTCTCTACCTTTCTGCTGTGATAAGAAGCATTGTCAATAACGATATTTGAATTTGGTGGTATATTTGGAATGAGTTGAGTGATAAACCACTTGTCGTAAGTGTCTGCATCCATTTCATTGTGCACATCGGCTATGTTCTTTTTACAGAGGAAAGTAAGCTCCGCACCAGGAATAAAACCATTATCGCCACCAGCATGATCTAAGGCAAATCGGGGTCCAAAACCACTTGGTGATTTTAAACCTGTACTGGGCTCTTGAACGAATGCCTGCCGACCACTTTCTATGGTGGTGTCACACAATGACTTACTAACCGGGTGCCCCACGTTAACTCACGATTCATCGGTGTATATAAAATATTTACCTAAAAAGTGAACATTGTTAATTATGCGAAATATGACATTATTTTATAAACATGTAATTAGAGATCGAATAAAAATACCATTTTCTCAAAAGTTTCTGATGCATCTTAAGTATTTACGCCTCCATCTTATAATGTCATCACGTTCAACAAGGATACTCTTGCGTCGCATCTTTTGAAACTCAGAACCCATATTTTTCAAGAGGTTGAATAATGTACTGCGTTTAAAATTTGATAGGTCATCATCACCATTAATGGAGGAATGTTTTCAATGAAAAACTGTGCACTTTTACGTCGAATAATTGATTGTATATTCTGGTCATATACATGAAGACGGTCATTGAGTTGTGCACCTTTTCGTTTCGTGCGTTTTTTCGGACTAGCTACTGCTCCGGTTTGGTCTTCCTTTTTGATAGCATAGATACTACGCTCAGTGAAACATAAAGCTTTGGTGGCTTCTGTAACAGCTGCACTAACGTTCATTGTGACCAAGAAATAATTAAATACATTCATAAAGAGGCAATTTTATGTTTGCAAAACCACAATCAGCTTCCATCTCCATATGATACAAAATTCTACAAAATAACCTCAATCACACAATTATAGAAATGATTTAGCATTACCTTATAAGACGTAGTTTCGTACATAAGATGTAGGCGTTCTCAAAAGAACGATTTTTAATAAATAGAGTTAGCTTAATTCGATAAATATCCTAGAAGTAGCAAGCAATAAATTTGACAGTACACGGAGTTGATATTGATTTTGTTATTTAATTACATTTTACGTTTGACAACATCGCTATGAAGAACAAGGATACCGTTACTTAGAAATGGCTAAAGATAGTAAAACAGAGAGTTACTCCATAAGAACCCGTACTGAATTTGGAGGTTTCGACAGACTATAGTATCAGCTTCTTCATGTTTGAACTGGATTGACGTTGCTCCATAGTTTTAACGTCAACAATAAGAAAGAAAAAGATCTTTAAGTTCTCAAAACTTTGACAGTAAATTTTGAACACCTTGTATAATTTAGATTCCCCAAATTTGGTCAGCTTGATTGTTAAACCTTAGTTAATGTGTTCCTGGCTTATTATCTGAAAACGAGCCACTATTTGTATTTTTAACCATTTTTAAAACCAGTGGTGTAAAGCTGATTTTTTAACATTTTATTTTTTTTTGTCGATGTTATCCAACCGATTTCTATACAATTTTAGGGGTATGTAGTCAATCATAGAAGTCAATTAAATCTCCAAAAAATGTAAGGTATGTAAAAAAATGCCAAATGTCAAAAAACATGCCATTATTAAAACTTTAATTTAAATAATAATTAAGCTACAAAAAACGAGAGCTGAAATGAAGGACCCTGTATAATTAAAAGTAATCATACATTGTAATAATTTAAGTGGTTATTATTTGCATTTCATAGTACATATTCAATTGTTTATTTAATTCAATTGTCAGATGAGAAGATATTTACTCCCAAACCACTAAACTATGTAAGTTAGTGCCAACGATTCCAGCTACAACTGCATCTAGTGAACGCTCTATGAGTACATTAAAACGCATAAAGACGTTTCTTAGAAATAGTATGACGAATGAGAGGCTTTCAATGTATCAACAATGGCAAGTGAAAAAATCTTAGTGATATGGCAAAGGACCCTACTTTTGTGGAGTATACCATTTTTATCATCAATAATTGTTATTTTATTATTTATTACTTCTTGACCTATCACTTTTTATAATTTACAATTTCAGTCTCCCGACATGATTTACTCACGAACCGCCACTGACCGTTACATGTGTATAAGAAAACCCCCTGAAAAAAAGACGGTAACGGGAATCGAACCTATTACCTCCCGAATGCTAAACAGATTACCGCAACTCCACTAGCTCGGTTAAATTCAGAAAGAATCAGTTTTGTAGGAATGCCAACTGTCGCTGCCTCCCGGACTATTAGTAAATAACATTTTTTATACGTTAAATGCGAAATACCTCATGACCTTATCCTCTCCTTGTATTCAATAGATTCCGATAGCAAGTAATTTGACCATATCAATAAGAGGGCGCTACATCTCTAAATTAAAAAGAAACAATGTGAGAAATTTTGTGTAGTAAAAACATTTTATTTCTCGCTTTTGGTTTTTTTATCACACAAACTCGTTTATGACGAAAAATGCGTACGCACTGATATGTTCATTACGTATTAAAATAATCAATAAGTTACAAAAAGTCAGTTAGTAACTGAATTTTAAGAACGCCCACAATTAAATGTTTCCACTGTCATAGTCATTCTTCTTACAGCAAAGCACGTAAAATTTGACAATCAATAGCTTTGCAAGGCTAGACAGATCGATTTCCTTTCGTCGGGATGTAGGATATCACCTTTCTCCCCTTCGTACTTTCCGGAATTCCCACAACTAATTGAATAATTACAAAATCATGTTTTTGTCACCACGTTAAATATTCAGTTCATCCTTTGTACGAGTAAAACACGTTGCCTTTGAAATCCATATACAACCTTACGGTTAGAAGTATGGCTATATTGTTTATACTGTCAACATTAGTAATTTAAATCTATTTACTTTTCTACACACACCTAGTCTCGTTTAAATTTACAATACTGAAACAGATACGGTGTACGTGAGTTTAGGGTTGCAAGCTAAATAATGAGGTGAGCTAACTGATACTTGTTATCTAGTATCCTTTTACCAAAAATAGCACATTCCCATTTCTAAAAAAAGGTAAAATAAAGCAGACACTGTATTCTTATTATCATTTATAGCAAGAAATATGATTATCAGTTAGAATAAACAGTGAATTTATTTTTTAATTATTTACACTCATTGACCTAAATAGCTTTATGAATTTTATGATGTCTTCGGTGATCAAGAAGTAGTAAACGGTAAAATCCGCATTGCACGAGTGCTATTTTTACATGTATGCAACGATTTATGTAGTAGAACAGAAGTAGGTATATAATGTTACTGTAAGGAGATATTGTTGCAGTATATGTACAGGTAGGGGAAACGGAAGTGGGCTTTATTTACGTTTTAATACATCCACTTGTTGTTAGTAATCAACATTTGTACAGGGTGGCCAACTAAGAATGCGAGGTACAGTATCTGGGAAACTACCCATCGTAGAGGCTTGCGCAAAAAAAAGTTATTACTAAAACGGCCAATGCAAAAACCTGGAAAATATTTTCAAGTTTTTGAAATGGCCGCTACGAACTGCAATCTTGAATCTAAAAAGTGATGTTTCTGTGAATTCTGCTATATTAACCTAATAAATAACTGATCTTTGAAGTAGAGGATAATCTGTACTTTGTTGGCACTTTTTGACGTATGTCTAAAAATAAAGTGGTGGGGGTATTCAAAAGTTTCCTTAAATAACCCCCTGTATCTTCGAAACGGCTACGCCGATTTTAACAAACTTGGGCGCGTTGAAATGAGCTATTCTTATAATAATTGAAGTTTTGTTAGTTTCACATGTCGTCGCTAGAGGGCTTTGTTCGACATTCCGACAGAAACGGTTCATTTTCGCAAAAAAATTAATTACATTGGTATGACTTTTTTTCATGAACAAGTAGCTAAATGATGCCTAAACAAGCTCGCGAAACCCGCATCTCGATATCTTGTTCCTAATCTAAAATATCAGCCAAAGAAAAATTATGTATATTTTGTTTAGGTATCTGTTTCCATTGCCTGCTTCTATTAATTGTATTTTTCGTATATATCCATCGCGAATATGCATTTAAACAAACAGAAAATAGGCCTTTCGTATACCTTTTAGCATTGCTTACTTGCCCGTAGTAATTTCAAAAAGGGTGATTTTATTCTGGTGTATAAATTTACAAACATTTAAAATCGCAATTTCTAGTAATTTCAAAAAGGGTGATTTTATTCTGGTGAATAAATTTACAAACATTTAAAATCGCAATTTCTAGGTAACCTGTTCAGAGCCGAAATTGAAGCTGCAGTTTTGTCTATCCATAAAAGGCCTCAGCATTGCACAGAGTGATGGTCAGCATTTCGAGCATTTACGGGGACATTAAAAACCTTTCTCCTTTAAATCGGTCCTTTTTAGGGCCACAACTTACATAATAGAAACAATTCCAGAAAAATATAGTTAAAAAAAATAAAAATTTAAGGGATTTTCCTATAAAGTTTTCTTTGGCCGATATTTTAGGTTAGGAAGAAGATATCAAGATGCGGTTTTCGCGAGCTTGGTTAGGCATAATTTAGCTATTTGTTCATGAAAAAAAGTCATACCAATGCATTTAATTTTGTTAATTTAATTCTGTCGGAATGTCGAACAAAGCCCTCTAGCGCCGACATGTGAAACTAACAAAACTTCAAATATGATAATATTTGTAGCCCAAGAATAGCTTATTTCAACGCGCCCAAGTTTGTTACAATCGGCTTAGCCGATTCGAAGATACAGAGGGTTATTTAAGGAAACGTTTGAATACCCCCCACCACTTTAGTTTTGGACATACGTCAAAAAGTGCCAAACAAAAAAAGTTCAGATTATCCTCGACTTCAAAGATCAGTTATTTTTTTATTAGGTTAATATAGCAGAATTCACAGAAACATGACTTTTTTAGATTCAAGATTGCAGTTACGCCCCCTAGCGGCCATTTCAGAAACGTGAAAATACTTTCCAGGTTTTTGTATTGGCCGTTTTAGTAATAACTTTTTTTTGCGCAAGCCTCTACGATGGATAGTTTCCCATATACAGTACCTCGCATTTTTAGTTGGCCACCCTGTACAAAATTTTTATTGACTGTGTCATCTCGTAACTTTTTGATAATTTTTCAAATTCCACATCTGACAGGCAGATTTCTGTATTGACCTTGTTAGAGAAATGGGAGTTGTAATGATGACTTTTATTTCAAAAAAAAAAAACGAAAGTTAATTCATCTTCGATAATGTTTCCGGATTGAATGTTTACTACTTGTATCGTAATATTGTGATATTCTGGAGCTTATATTAGCACGAATTAAAACTTGTATAACATAATATTTATTCGAAAATAGTTTAAACTAATATAAAGAAAACAAAGATGTTCCTTAATTAATACACAATTTTAGACATTAGTTTATTCTTTTATTCCAGGAGTTTAAAAACAAATTAAACCAGTGTATCGTTGCTAAACTATATTTAAATACTAGAGGCGACTATTTTCTCCTATTGATGATAATTAAACATTAATATCATCTATTGTTTACAATAATAACTGAAGCAATACGCATACATTATCAGTACTACGAATACCATTGCTTTTTTTAATTTTCTTATAAGCAAAAGTTCTATTAAATTTTTCATTAGTTTACTAAAATGACCGCAGACTGAAATATTTATTGAAACAGTATTCTAGTGTTTTTGGAAATATAAGAAAAAAAAACAAAAATTCTACTTTGATCGGAAAGGAACCTAGCTTCAAACAAATGTAAGTAAAGCAAACGCCAAATACGAAGACACCTGCGCAGAAACCGAATATTGCATTAAAAAGAAATGGAATAATGGTATGAGAGAGAAGTAGATATTATGTTCCGTTCACAAAATGTAGTGTTGTTTATTGTTTTCTAACCTCATTTTTCGTGCACGTTTTTATCAATTTTAAACGTTTTTTTCAAAACTCCTTCCGTTTCAGCAGCTTTTATTTACAAGTAAGTTGTATTTGTAATCCACAGTAATATGTATTAATATAATATATTGATTGAGTTCGTTGTTTATAATGGGTGATGCGAGTACATCGTCTGATAGTACATCAAACATTCCAGCAAAGAAGCGGCGTGTCTTATAGCAAGATGCCCGCGAAATTATTTGGAATGTTTTTCAGTTTCATAAAAATATTAATGAAGGTATGTCATTATTGTACGATTAACATCTGTCAGTTTTTTCACGATTACATTTCTTTACAGTTAACATTCTTGATATCGTTGTGAAAGCAACTGGAGTATCTAATAGTACCGTCGTTAGAATTATTAGAGAAGGGAGTGCAATTCAACGTCGTGAGATAGAATCGTTCAAGACTTCTAATAAAAGAATGAAACCGCACCAAGATCATCTGTCGATAATTGTGGGGAACAAGTCATTCGACGCATTGTACACAATTTTCATGTCACGGAGAAACGACAACCAACCGTCAATGCTATCTATAATATTATTACAGATGACGAATTGTAACGGTATAAACGGGTGGTAGAACGGGATTACAGATAAAATTGGCCTTTTTGCCCCGACTAGCCTGCGTATGGGTGTAGGTCAGATGTTGAAAAATTTTGCGCATCCAGAATAGTAAATCGTACGTAAGTCAAAATAGGGGATGAAGACAAAATCAATTCGGTTAAGGGCGCCAAAATGTCAAAATAAGGGTCGTCGTGCAAAAATTACGAGTACATAGCGTGTCCAAACATACAAAAAACATACGCTTACCTATCCGCAATCAATTCCAGGTGTGCTGGACAGCAACTCAGCAAACCACCTGAAATAGGGCTTCAAAAACACTACACGCTTGTCAAACAAAAGCGTGATAAACACTCAATAACGTTACGTTAATACACCTCAGTGTAATAATAAGGCATTAAATAATAATCAAAACAAAACAAAAAAATCTATAGAATGAACTCTAAATGAATTAATACTCAACTAAAAATCAAATAAAATACTAAATATTAAGAACGCTATTACTCAATAAAGCAAAAAAAAACTAACTTCGTTACGTTAAAAACTAAATTACCGGTAACTTGCAATTTGCAAAAAAAAACTCTTATGTAACACAAAAGGGTTTCCACAGAATTAAAACACATTTAAAAAAAACTAACAAAGCTATAATAAAATAATAACAAAAAATAAGGATAAATATAAAAAAAATGCAAACATACGATACTGCGTATCAACAAAAAAATACAAATGCTTAAAAGGCGACAGGATGTCTGATCAGAAATCTGCTTTTACGCCAATCTAAATGATTTAACCTATATATATATATATATATATATATATATATATATATATATATATATATATATATATAATTCGTGTATAATATACCCACACTACAATAGGGTCAATTGCCCTTTAATACTAAAATAAATAACAAAGGGTGAAGGCGGAGCGTCAGAACTACAATTAGTTACACTAAATAAATTTAAAACAACTTAATTTGCCAAAAAAAATAAAAAAATACGACACCGCTTCCAAACCTTCATCAACACAAAAAATAATTCGCAACACAAAAATCTTGAAATATTCAATAAAAAAAACACAATGTTATATTACCTTAAAGTCTAGAATTACACCTCTCCTGTGTTACAACAATGAAAGCGACCCAGATGATCAGTTACTGTTATAACGGAAATGAAATCTTCCTGGTCTGGCAAAATGATGAATAAAAATGTTGACTATTGTTCTTTTATACACAAACGATTTCTTGATTGAATCGCGTTAAAATGTTACTGCATAAATTCAAAACTTCTTTTAAAATAATAATAATTTGAGCGTTCAACTTTCTTGTTAACTTAAATCTTTTAATTGGTTTTATTTCCACTAATAATCCAAAATGTTGATAATTTGTTTAAATAACTATAAATTTTAATATACTGCGAAAGTTTCTTTATCTTTACACACGCTTTGTACGGTAAATCGGTGGCACAGCAAGAAACGTTAATGTTACATAAATCCGCAAAAGCGAGAAAAACCAAAGAGGTCACTGAAGCACTAATACAACACGACGATGTCCTCTAGGTAACTTTACGTAGAATGGAAATCGGCACTAGGTATAATCCTCTGGTGAATGAACAATTTTAATAAAATCCCTTTTACAGGTCTTCTTCAGAAGTAGCTAAACTACCCTTACTACACAAAAAATACGTTCGTTAAACACCACAAGGTCCAAAATATCAACGTTCTAAACCACCCCTTAAAGCGTAACCAGCGGCACCGTAATACTACTCGAGAGCGCGATCAGTTTCAGAATCCCACAAATTATTCACAAAAATCCATCTTTGATTTTGCATCCCACTACTCACAAAAAAATCTTATCTACTTTAATTCCACCAATTAAAAAAACGGAAGGGGAAGATTTAGTACCCCCAATACATAAATTTCGTTTTCGTCCGTAAGGACTCGGTAGTTTTCAAAAGTTCAAACGTCAGCAGACTTAACGTGAAAATATCTCTATGTTTTTATTCAAGTACAAACAATAAGGCCCACATGCAATCTCTATGACTCAAAACCCGCATATTCACTATTACACTGAACAACTATAACTACTCGTCTATATGTCGCCAACATGACATCATACACAGATAAATCTACACTTTATTTAAATTACTTAATTTTTTAAGGAAATCAAACGAAATGAACGTTATTTACACTTAATACAACTATTTACAAACAAACGTTAATCAAACTTCTATAAACGAGGAATAATAAGAAAAAACAACCTAAATTTCGGAATAATAATTTCACAAACAAAAAAAACTAAAGCTCGCCATACACTTTTCCTAAAGGTCGCTACACGCGAAACACAAATTTATCTAAAAAAACTAAACAAAAAAAAATATGTATATACGGAATCTAACTAAGTGCATAAAACTACAAACAAAATTACCCAATACGTATACAGGGTGTTCAAAATACCCTGACACTCCCCTTACAAAAATATTTTCCTTCGGAAAATATATCCGAAAAACAACTCTACTCTACGGCAACCTACGCCAGGAACAAAAACAAAACTAACACTAAGTACAAACGTTAACTCCCACAAACTAAATGTACGAAGAAGTACGGAAAATGCGGTAGTGCTGGTCAGGAAAGACCCCTCGCAACACCCACAAAAGCTAGTGATGTGCTACCGCTCGCACACACCACTAGTTGGGACTATAGGGCCCAAAACCTAAAATAAAGCCATACAAAACTTTAAACTGTTGGGGTCCGTGAAGCGAACCACCAACAGGCACAAATGAAAATCCGGTAAAAAAAAATTCAACTACATTACACAAAACGGACGACGAAACCAACCATGACCTTTGACAGGCAGAGGGTGGGGAACCGGTACTCGGCATAACTGTATATATAAACATCATCGAAACTAAAACTCGACAACTCCACAAAGTCAACAAAACTCCACAAACTTCATAAACTCCACAAAACTCCACAAACTCCATAAACTCAACAAACGCGTCCCTCGAGGCGGCAAGAGGGTGGTTCCAACTCTCTCCCCCGAACTCGAGTTCAGCCTCCTTAGAACTTCAAAACAAAGCTTCCACAGTCACGTTCGGTAAAATAAGTCAAAGTCGAGAAGACAAAAAAAATTGGATCAAATCCCACGATAAACGACAAACCCAAAAACGATCCGCTAAGGATCCGAGAAAGCACAACAAGGTGCAACAACGGTACGGCATGTTTGCGCATCAAAGCACGCTAACTGCCCAAAAAAACACACGCGGCGTTACCCACCGCCGATATTACAACTATTTAACATTATAATGACTCTATAACTAAGCTAAGTTAGTCCCACGCGAGTGAACGATGAGATTAACTATGACGCTTAAAGAAGGTAGCCAAATGAAGCGGCACCCTAACAGGTCAAGGTGGAACGACCTAAGAGGGGGATCGGCTCAATGACCCCACCCCAAAAGAAGAGTCCGGTGGGGATCGGCCCAATGACCCCACACCGACTCCACGCGACACCAACCACCGTGGCGAGCTGAATCCATATGTCGTATTGAGAGGGCGAGAGAGGCCACGCCGCCCTTCACGCTATCCGGGCTTTGTGTGATTCCACAATCGTCTTCGCAAGATAGGACATACTCTCTCCAGCTCCCACACCCTTTGATTAGTCGCCTCTTACGACAAGCAGTGGCATCTGCTGTCCGTCCCTACACAGAGAAAACGTCCAAGAGGACTTTAATCGACATTTGAATTTGGCTTAAGATCTTTCGCATTCCACACTCCCTTCGAAACTCCTGAAGCATCAGACAGTTCGTAAGTCTGATACGAAACCTTTCTCTTAATATAAAATGGACCGATAAATTTAGGCGCTAACTTAGCTGCAAAATAACGAGATGCGTCCGATATAACGTAATTTTTCCGCCACACGGTATCCCCCTCAAAATTTGCTAATCGTCTACGTAAATCATAATTTTGTTTGCTCTTAATATACGCGGCATTAAGTCTTTTCTTAATATCGTTATAAACAACGCGAAAAATTTCACTTCTTTCTAGCAACGGTGTTCTGTCGGCAAAATTTACGTTATCTAGATCGGTACTGTTCGTCGGTACTCCCTGCTGTGATCCGTCGATGATCATTTCTCGCCCAAAGTTCGCGAAATAAGGTGTCAGGCCGGTAACTTCATGAGTTGCTGTGCGAATGGCACAGGCAACTTGCGCTAAATACTTATCCCAATTACGTTGATTATCTTCGATATACGACGCTAACATTGTCTTATTACTCTGTTAACACGTTCTGATGGATTAGCCTGAGGATGGTAATTTGCGTTAAATATAATTTTGGCGTTATAAGACTTAACCATTTTCTGAAATTCTTTACTCCTAAATTGTGATCCATTGTCACACAAAACGTATAACGGTACTCCAAACATAAGAAAAACATTCTCTTCGATATTCTTAACTACACTTGCAGCGGTAGCGGCACGTAACGGGAAGAAAAGTACAAATTTCGAAAAATAATCGGCAACTACTAAAACGTATGAATAACCTCGAGATGATTTCGGTAACGGTCCTACAATATCCGTGGCAATCATTTGCCAAGGCTTGTCGATAACGGGATGTTTTGCCATAAGGCCGGCCGGTTTCTTCTGTTCCGGTTTATGTCTAATACAAGTCTCACAATGTCGAACGTAACTTGCCACGTCTGCCTTTAACTTCGGCCAATAATACTGTCGTGAAATTCTCTCATAAGTCTTAAAAATGCCTGCATGTCGTGCTCTAGGGTCATCATGACACTGCGATAATATCTGGGAGCGTTCTCCCTTCGGCACTACAACTCTCCACTGTTCCTCATCGTTTCTCAACTTCGGATAACTACACTTCGCATGCTTCAATAACTTTCCCTTTTCTATCCGCCATTGCGTGTACGCGATAGGTCTTGCCCTAACATTCTTCTTCATCCGTGTCAACCACTTATCGTCATCTTTTATATCTTCTTCTTCCTTTCCTTCGTCTTCTATTATAGTCTCGTCTGGTAAGTCAATATCGGGTTTACTCGTCACTTCAAGTGCGTCAATAACTGGTACGGAACGCGATAATGTATCCGTTACGACATGATCCTTTACTTTTCGATGAATGATCTCAAAACTGTGCTGCTGAAGGCATATAGCCCAACGCGCTAATCGACCGGTAGGTTCCTTTAAATTATGTAACCAAACTAACGATGCGTGATCGGTAATAACCGTAAATTCTGCTCCCTCCAAATATGGAGGTAACTTCTCTACTGACCAAAGTACGGCTAAACATTCCTTTCGGTAGTCGAAAATTTCCTTTCGTTCTTCGTCAATGATCTACTATTGTAACATATCACTCGTTCCTCTCCATCAATTGTCTGCGTCAACACTGAACCAATACCATAATCTGAAGCGTCAGTTTGCACAATAAACGGTAGCGAAAAATCTGGACACGATAATATGGGTGCGGTAACCAAACAATCCTTAATAGTTTCAAACGCTTTGTCACAATCTTCATCCCAATTAAATTTAGCAAACTTCTTCAATAACTTCGTTAATGGTGCAATAATGGTCGAAAAATCTTTTATGAAACGACGATACCAACTCGCTATGCCGATCAATCGCTTCACTTCCGTTGGACTCTTTGGTATTGGAATCTTCAAAATGGCGTTGACCTTTTCTGGGTCAACCGATAACCCATTTTCGTTAACTACATAACCCAAATATCTGAGCTCGGACTGACAAAACGTACATTTATCTCTTCCTAACGTAAGACCAGCTTCACTGAATCGTCGGAAAACTTCCTGTAAAACCTCGATATGCTTCTCAAAAGTAGGTGTGCAAATAATAGTATCATCCAAATAGACGAAAACATACGGCTCTAATTCTGGTCCTAAAACTCGGTCTATAAATCTCTGCCAACTTGCCGGTGCGTTCGCGAGTCCAAACGGTAAACGCTTAAATTGAAACAGACCCCGATTGGGTACTGTAAAGGCGGTATACTGCTTTGAATCTTCAGCCATCGGTATCTGCCAATAAGCTGACTTAATGTCCAACGATGATATGTATTTTGCGTCACGTAAACGGTCTAAAATTGCTGAAACGTACGGTAACGGATATGCATCTCTCTCGGTAACTTTATTTACTTTTCGAAAATCCACGCAAAACCTATAACTTCCATCCTTCTTCTTTACTAGTAGTATCGGACTTGACCAAGCGCTATTAGATTTCTCAATCACATCCATCTTCAACATTTCTTCCAACTCGAGATCTATTTGTTGCTGAATAAACGGTGACACACGATAATATCGTTGCTTAATTGGTTCACTACTTGTCTTAATTTTGTGTTCTACTAAAGTTGTACATCCTAATTCCTTGCCTTCAATGTTCGCAAAATAACTGTCCACTACTCCATCCAATTGTCTTAATTGTCCTCCATTCAGATGTAAACGTGAGCAAATCTTCGGCTCTCTATCTTCCATAGCATTAATAGTTTCCTCATTTTCAAATTTCTACTCTCCTTTCCTTAAGTCCGGAACAAAATTCGCTCGTTTCCAAAAATCGACTCCTAATATCAACTGATGTGGTATCTCCAATACAACAATGACGTTAATCGTAATAATTCTTCCCTTAATTTCGATCGGAACACTGGCTGACCCGATACTCTTCACTGATTGACCGTTAGCTACGACACAGGTTGACGTAAATTCTCTATTTAATTTCACTCCCAATTGACTTAATTTCTCCCATCCCTTTCTTCCAATGATGGTCTTCGTAGATCCACTGTCCAATAATCCCAATAACTCTTGACCAAAAATCTTGACCGTGACGAACGGTCTCTCATCTGAATCCTTCAACTCGAAAACGTAATCCAATAAAACTTTATTCCTTGAAAAAGTAACTTCATCCTTGGCTCTTAAACTATTATAATAAACTGCCGACTTAATGTAGATCTTGGAAGGCAATACGCGGCTCTTTATTGCCTCCTTGATCCGTTTCCCGAATTCGAACATTTAGGACAATTCTTTACTGTAAAATCCTTCTTTCCACAATGATAACAATAACGATTCCTAATGGTGTCTTTACAACTCGACGCCAGATGTCCGGTCTTCTGACAATTCCAACACGATCTACCCTCAACTCTACTCGGCGTTATCTTTACTTCTTGTATCGGTACTTCCTTATTCTTAATCGTCACAACCGGTGGGGTTTCTCCCACGTACGCTAAATCTACTTCTAGGTCGGAGCGTTTCCGACTAGGCGGTACATAACTATTCATCGCTTGAACCCTTTCTTCGATAAGTCTTCCATACTTAATTAATTCGTTAATAGAGCTAACCTCCGTTAAACCCAATTGTGCCTGATAAGAAGGCGCGATATTTTTCCGCAAAATACGTAATTGCTTATCCTCCGACAAAGTTTCGTTTAATCGCGAAAATAAAGTCCGCATAACAGCGATATAAATTCCCATAGGCTCGTCCGTACCCTGAGTACGACGCTTAATCTCATCTAATAATCTATCGTCATAATCTATTGGCTGGAATTGAATTTTCAACAGTTCCACCAACTCACCCCAAGTCCTAACTTCCCTTCTAACGGAACGAACGTAAATCAAAGCGTTGCCCGTAAACAAATCTAAACATTCCGAAAATAATTGCGCATCATCTACTCTACGTGAAATCTGTAATTCTGAAATCCGTTCCAAAAAAGCACTTAACGATAAGGATTTAGTATCTCCCGAAAATGATAAATTCCATTTGCAAACCGGTGTACTCTTTATAACTACATTCCTAACAGGTGATGTACTTAAATTTAAATTACTAATCGGTACTGAAATATCTGTTTTTGAATTTTGATCGTCATTATTCGAAACACTGCTTACTATTTCCAAAGGTGAACTTTTTGAAACTACTCGTTTATCCAAAATTTCGTACGTAGACTGAGCTACCGCAATTTCAACAAACAAACTTTCTTTAATCTTAACATCGATATCGGTTTTCGGAATTGAATTATTAACTCTACCTAACAAATATTTGAGCTTGGTTTCTATGGTCGTTAAAATTTTTGTGGACGGATTAATTTTGACCTCCTCTAATAATTTTTCTAATTCCAATTTCGTTTCCTCAATAGCACTCTTATCTGTTTCAAAATCGAAAGGATAATCGGGACGTGATGAAATTTTACCACTACTTTCCTCACTTAAAATATTCCGTAACAATGCACGTAACGCAGTTACCCCTAACGATAGATCACCACCTCTAACCGCTATCTCATATCTTACCTCACTAGGTGTAAGCCTATCTACATTAATTTTATAACCCATATTTAATCTTTCGATACGTATATAAAAAAAAACTTAATTCAACAATAAAATAATCCTGAAGCGAAAATACTGAAATACTATCCTAAGATGTCACCAAAAAAAAAGAAGTCTATGAAAGAAAACCACCCTAAAACGTCCCACGTTGAAGCGCCAACTTTACCTGTAACGGTATAAACGGGTGGTAGAACGGGATTACAGATAAAATTGGCCTTTTTGCCCCGACTAGCCAGCGTATGGGTGTAGGTCAGATGTTGAAAAATTTTGCGCATCCAGAATAGTAAATCGTACGTAAATCAAAATAAGGGATGAAGACAAAATCAATTCGGTTAAGGGCGCCAAAATGTTTAGTAGTCAAAATAAGGGTCGTCGTGCCAAAATTACGAGTACATAGCGTGTCCAAACATACAAAAAACATACGCTTACCTATCCGCAATCAATTCCAGGTGTGCTGGACAGCAACTCAGCAAACCACCTGAAATAGGGCTTCAAAAACACTACACGCTTGTCAAACAAAAGCGTGATAAACACTCAATAACGTTACGTTAATACACCTCAGTGTAATAATAAGGCATTAAATAATAATCAAAGCAAAACAAAAAAAATCTATAGAATGAACTCTAAATGAATTAATACTCAACTAAAAATCAAATAAAATACTAAATATTAAGAACGCTATTACTCAATAAAGCAAAACAAAACTAACTTCGTTTGTTACGTTTAATTGGCAATTCTTGCAAATTTTCTGTAGTTAGGTATTAGCTGCCGGTACATGTGTGTACTGTGGGTTGCCTATTCATCAAAAATTGACAAATGTAGTAAATAAACAAATTCTTTGGTAATTTTTAATTTTTATTATTGTTACTGACAATTCCATAATGCACTTCCGGTGAAAAATTCTCCCCTCAACGTCTTCCGCTAACAATTTTTGACATTGAGATTGGAAGGTTGAATTGTGTGGATGCCATTTTCTTTACTCGATTTCTTTAATTAAAAATGGCCCTATCAAAAAGGGGATCTGAAAGATTTGTGGCCTTTAGAAATTAAAATAATTAAGCCGTTATTGTGGTTCTGGTCTTACCTTAATTATTTTCTCGATTCGAGGATTAAAAAGAAACCACACAATTCCAAGTTCTTTATCGGGTGCACATTCCACCGTAGGGGTAAATATTCATCGGAAGCCTAACCACACTGTAAATTTATCTACTTTATTTTAGCATTATTACTACCTTACTATTACCCTATTATTTACCACTCGTGGATAAGCTTCAATTGTGTCGATACCTTCTCCAAAGGCTCGCACTACACCGTAGAGGTATGTTACCAGCTTAATTCTGGATGTCCATCACTAAATTAATTTATTGTAGCCGGTAGTGTAACTATCATGCCACTGTTGATGTATTATTATAGTACCACGATATACTGATGGTACACTATTCTCTGAAGTCCACCGACTATAAGCAGTTCAACTACGGGAGTAACAGTATTTGCCTAAGGTCAGATCTGTGTTGTGCTTTGTCCGTTGTCCATCCACCTATAGTTCTGGATATTGTGATTTCATGTGTTGATGATTCACCGTCCAACTTTGTTCTACATGCTTTGTTAACCTAAAAGAAATTTGTTGTGTATCAAATATTATAACAGTCAATTATTGTGTACCTACTTACCTACCCAAGTTAGTTATTTTTATGTGTCACTTTGCTCCGTTTCTTTTTTTTGTTGTGTAAATACATACCTACTTTTATGTTACATTGCACACTCTACCGTTGCTTGACTCATGCATTATATTAATGGATGTAACGTATAACTTCTTCTGTATAAAGTACAGTTTACACCTATCCATGTTCAACATGCTTATCGTGGACGACGCTTTATTATCACGAAGCAGTTAGTTAGGTATAATAGTCTTAATTAAGAATCAGTATTTTGGGATGTTTTGAACCCCTTTAGTTTTGTTTCATTATGGTAATTCATTCCCCCCCTTTTTTTTGCGTAGAAGTACATTCATAATTTGGTTTTAATAACACTCATGATTTATTTGTTCTTCTATCTGTATGTGAGGCTAGAACAATTTATTTTTTTTGTTGAAATATTAAGTATGTGTATTCTAAGTGCTCTGCGAGGCCTATCCGAGTACTGGGTTTTTTTTGTATTATAAGTAGATAATAAAATTTTGTGGATCATTATGTTAGCCACTGCGTCGATTGTTCGCGCCGTTAATATAATTCCTTGGGTTATTTGGATTTTGTTACGATAATTTCTTTTTGTATATAGATATATTTTTGTACTAATCTATATAGAAAACATACCAGATTAAAAATTAAATTTCCGTTTGTTATAAGTTGAATTTAATATATATATTTATCGTCTTCATCCATTTAAGTTTTGGTTATACAATTAAACCTTTCTTGTCACTTTATCCTTCCTTCTGTGTACGCTTACGGGTCCTAAATTACTTATGAAGCTGAAGTAGTGTGAAGTCGTTTCGAAGGTTCGTGTGTTCAAAAAAAAAACATATAATTAAGCTTCTGGCGCCCCCCCCCTTTTTTTGTCTTTCTTTAAATATCAGTCACCCACGATCCTTACCGACTGTTTAGCTGGCCACGAACCCTTTTTTTTTCTACCCCGCCCAATAAGCCACCTGCCCATTATCCTTCGACCTTCATTGTTCTTATCTTCCTATCGGGGGTAACACGTTACGTTAAAAACTAAATTACCGGTAACTTGCAATTTGCAAAAAAAAACTCTTATGTAACACAAAAGGGTTTCCATAGAATTAAAACACATTTAAAAAAACTAACAAAGCTATAATAAAATAATAAAAAAAAATAAGGATAAATATAAAAAAAATGCAAACATACGACACTGCGTATCAACAAAAAAATACAAATGCTTAAAAGGCGACAGGATGTCTGATCAGAAATCTGCTTTTACGCCAATCTAAATGATTTAACCTATATATATATATATATATATATATATATATATATATATATATATATATATATATATATATATATATATATATATATATATATCGTGTATAATATACCCACACTACAATAGGGTCAATTGCCCTTTAATACTAAAATAAATAACAAAGGGTGAAGGCGGAGCGTCAGAACTACAATTAGTTACACTAAATAAATTTAAAACAACTTAATTTACCAAAAAAAATAAAAAAATACGACACCGCTTCCAAACCTTCATCAACACAAAAACAAAAATCTTGAAATATTCAATAAAAAAAACACAATGTTATATTACCTTAAAGTCTAGAATTACACCTCTCCTGTGTTACAACAATGAAAGCGACTCAGATGATCAGTTACTGTTATAACGGAAATGAAATCTTCCTGGTCTGGCAAAATGATGAATAAAAATGTTGACTATTGTTCTTTTATACACAAACGATTTCTTGATTGAATCGCGTTAAAATGTTACTGCATAAATTCAAAACTTCTTTTAAAATAATAATAATTTGAGCGTTCAACTTTCTTGTTAATTTAAATCTTTTAATTGGTTTTATTTCCACTAATAATCCAAAATGTTGATAATTTGTTTAAATAACTATAAATTTTAATATACTGCGAAAGTTTCTTTATCTTTACACACGCTTTGTACGGTAAATCGGTGGCACAGCAAAAAAGTTAATGTTAAATAAATCCGCAAAAGCGAGAAAAACCAAAGATGAACAATTTTAATAAAATCCCTTTTACAGGTCTTCTTCAGAAGTAGCTAAACTACCCTTACTACACAAAAAATACGTTCGTTAAACACCACAAGGTCCAAAATATCAACGTTCTAAACCACCCCTTAAAGCGTAACCAGCGGCACCGTAATACTACTCGAGAGCGCGATCAGTTTCAGAATCCCACAAATTATTCACAAAAATCCATCTTTGATTTTGCCTCCCACTACTCACAAAAAAATCTTATCTACTTTAATTCCACCAATTAAAAAAACGGAAGGGGAAGATTTAGTACCCCCAATACATAAATCTCGTTTTCGTCCGTAAGGACTCGGTAGTTTTCAAAAGTTCAAACGTCAGCAGACTTAACGTGAAAATATCTCTATGTTTTTATTCAAGTACAAACAATAAGGCCCACATGCAATCTCTATAACTCAAAACCCGCATATTCACTATTACACTGAACAACTATAACTACTCGTCTATATGTCACCAACATGACATCATACACAGATAAATCTACACTATTTATTTAAATTACTTAATTTTTTAAGGAAATCAAACGAAATGAACGTTATTTACACTTAATACAACTATTTACAAACAAACGTTAATCAAACTTCTATAAACGAGGAATAATAAGAAAAAACAACCTAAATTTCGGAATAATAATTTCACAAACAAAAAAAACTAAAGCTCGCCATACACTTTTCCTAAAGGTCGCTACACGCGAAACACAAATTTATCTAAAAAAACTAAACTAAACTAAACAAAAAAAAATATGTATATACGGAATCTAACTAAGTGCATAAAACTACAAACAAAATTACCCAATACGTATACAGGGTGTTCAAAATACCCTGACAGAATCCATTGGTTTCTTTGGGAAGGAAACGTCTTTAAGAAGATTATTAAATAAAATAGGTTTTAAATGAACGAAAACCGTTGATAATCGTAAATGTTTAATGGAACGATACGATATACGATCTTTACGTTGTGCTTATATACGAGCAATAACAAAGTATAGAAGAGCAGGGCGACCCATTGTGTATACAGATGAAACATATATGCATGCATCGCATACAACGCCACATTCCTGGGTAGATGATTCCAACGAATGTTTAAAACGTCCAATCGGTAAAGGTCAACGTCTTATAATAGTACTTGCTGGTGGTGAAATGGGATTTATCAATAATGCCCTCTTAGTTTTTAAATCGGGCACAAAAACAGATAATTATCACGACGATATGAACTTTATTAATTATAAACGACGGATTGAGCACCAGTTATTACCGAATTTGCTCGAAAAGCCAATTCTTGTTATGGATAATACAAGTTATCACAACACGTTAGCAGTTAAACATCCAACTTTTAGCAGTAAAAAAATGGAAATGATAACTTGGTTACAAGAACAAGGGATCGTACATGATGAACCCCCAACAAAAGTGGAGCTGTATGATTTAATAAAATGTAATAAACCGAGCTACACGAAATATTCAATTGATGCTATATTTGCGAAACATGGTCACTCTGTATGTCGACTACCTCCATACCACCCGGAGCTAAATCCAATAGAAAAAACATGGGCCATTGTAAAAGCTTGGGTAACATCGAGAAACACTACTTTTAAATTAGCCGATGTTGAAAAACTAACTAAGTGTGCCGTCATGTTAAAGGGATTGAAGAAGAATACATTAATAAAGAGTATATTATGGATGTCGTTTGTGAGGAATTGATTATACGTAGGAGTGGAGACTCGTCGGATGAATCTGATTTTATATCAGATTATGATAACGAAGAAATAAGTGTAGAGTAATTGTGTAATATTTTATTGTATTTATATTGTTAATTTCACATTGCGCATGTGTTGTTCATGTTGTTAGATATGTTTCTAAGGCACTTTAACTTCTTAAGCACGTTTTAAACACAGTCTGTGATCTACCAACATAACGTCTTCGTACCATAACCCTTTTTATAGTTCACAGAGTTTTTATGCATTGTACCAATATACATGTTCTACACATCATGATTATTGTACTTCATGTAATCAATATCTGTTATGTGTTTAATTGCTTAATTATATTGATTTACATCTGAAATTTCTTATTTATCTTTAACACACTAATATGTATCGTGTTGGCTTTTATAACATGCTACTGCCATAGCTCAATGCTTTTATGAATACAACATCATTGTGAAAACCCCATAAAACCTGTTTAATTGCATAAAAACCATCTGTTTATATTCGTATACTATATTTTCCTTAAAAAAAATTATATAACTTCTTCAACTTTATTTGAAGTTGCATACTATCTAATATTTGAATTCGATAAAACTCTACCCCCTATATTACACCTATTTATAACCATCGCAGTTGAGACACGAATTATTTACTCTTAGAACTGTGGTTAATAATTAAAATGGAAATTACAACATTTCCGAGTAAATTTATGAACAAGTAACATAACCTTATATTTCACTTTTCACAATTAAATAAATGTTTTTTTTTGTTTAAATTGTGCTAATTATAAAATATAAACATCATAATTAAGAGGTTATTAACTAAAAAATGTACAAAACGTAACTTTTACTTTTCTTAAAAAAAACTAATATTTGCCGGTTGAATAGTACACGGTCACGTGATTTTTCTCGCGCAGCCTGGTGTCTTCGTATTTGGCATTTAGTCTATCAAACAAGCTCTCTCTGTGTTAAAATATCGATTAATGTTAGGGAACGATAGTGTATATGTTTAGGATAGATATCTAAGTAGTTAGAGAACCTCGTTTCGAATTTTGTAAACTTATTCCCGCAAAAACGACACTGGAGACCCCGTACATTAACGGAATCGCCCCCGTATACTTAAAAATTTATATTTTGTTACACGTCCAAACCGCACTAGGCGTCGTGCAAGTTTACCGAAGTAAGCGCGGTGCCAAGCCAACTACAATGGAAATAGGCAGGGTCTATATGTCGCAGGGATGACCAAATCTGTAAGAGAGATGATCAAATTTCGGAAAATGTGTGGAAATGAAAAAGAAAATTAACATCTACGGTAACTTAGGTTACCGTAGATTTTAATTTTCCATTTTATTTTCCGTGATTTGAAAGAGTAAAATGATTGAAAGGTAGGTTCAAACAACTTACACTTACCATAAATCTACAACTCACAATGCTCAGTCCAGGTAAAATTGTCTCTAGGCGCCACCACAATCTTAAATTTTTCAAAAATAAATAGTCTTAGGCGGGATGTTAAATTAATCAGACAGGATTGCAGCCTACTCAATAAAACCACACAAGGTCACTTGAAAATAAATTTATCCAAAAGCTTAAGAAAATTTTGAAATACACAGCTCGTCGTAAACTTATTGATTGAACACGCCCAGTACATATGAAAATTCCGTTAATTTGAATACGTTTTAAGTATTCCTCGTATACCTATAAATTTATATTTCTAACTGTTGTAAAACAGAATTAAATAAACAATACCCAATTTAGAAAAAAATCAAAATAAAAAAAGTCAGTTTTATAATTTTTAAATCACCAAAATCAATAGTTCAAATCTGTAATTTATACTTAATAGAAATATTCCGTCATCAGTGTTCTGTATTCTACTGAGTGTCAAATAATTCAAAATAGTTAAAATAAAATTTTGTGATCGATCCGGCTCACTACGCAATTTCAAATCGATCACCAAGTTCAAAAATATTCAAAGATTAATTGTAATTATCAATAGATGCAACCCATTAGATAAATTTACACAGGTTAATGCTAAAACCTTATCTCAGCTGACACAAATAAACAACAAAAGTAAATTAAATATATATATATATATATATATATATATATATATATATATATAGTATATATATATATAAAGTTTAGGGAAGTAACGACCGTAGTTATTATAAAAATATGGTATGATGCGGTCTAGTTAAAAATGAAAATGACTCTTTAATTTAATTCTTAATCATTTATTTCTTCATCAGATCTGTAAGATGAACATAAGTGAAATTAAACTATTAACATCATTTAGTAAGTAGTCTTTATGATGTTAATGTTTAATTCTCACTTAGTTCATCTTACAATTCGATGAAAATAAATATTTCATAATAATTAATATATTTTATTATTATATATATATATATATATATATATATATATATATATATATATATATATATATATATATATATATATATATATATATTATATATATATATATATATATATATATATATATATATTGACCAATTTTCGATTGTAAATATGTACAAACACTGCGTCGAAAAGTACCACAAAAGCCAATGCTTATAGATTAAAGATTCTCCCAAAATCCTGTATATTAAACACATCAGAATAGATAAAGTACTTGTATCTGTTAAACAAAACCTAAAACTAGTTCTGACAATTTATGTTAATTAAGCCTCAATCCGTGATATAGTGAAGTCCATATAGTCTGCTTTCAGTAATCCTTTTTAAATTTTCAAACAAACTTGGCACAAAACACCGCACACAATGCCAATGCATTAGGCTGTACACTCGCCAGCGCAGTTGTCTGTCGTTCACATGCGTGTTTCACATGGATGGTTTGCTTTAACATAACATAACATGTTATGCTTTAATGTTTTCCCGTCAACGTAAACGTTTACCACAATAACTGTTTCCACACAAATATTGAAATTATTAGTTGCCTTTATAAAATCGACTTTATAGTACTAACGATAGTACACATGTGCTTTACTCAATGTCACTGATGGATCACCAATGTGTTAACTAAATTCAAAAACCTTTAATTCGGTTACTTAAAGGGTTACTTCAGGCTTCCCTTTTATTATTATCGTCACATGCTTTATTACTGAACACTGTCAACAAAATATTTGCCGTTACCTTTAAATCTGCTTTCGCACTTTTTAAATTTCTTGAAATGAAATCACTATTAACTCCTTTCACTGCACAGTTAAACATTTTTTTTTATTTATGAATGTTTATATATGATTTTATCCCTGTTATATGGGTTATTGTAGTCGCTTATCTATGTGCTGCTGAACTAAATTTTCACAAATAAAAAAATCCCACACTGACCATTCTAAGGTGTCTTAAAAACTCCGCGGGCGCGTTCTTCACTTAAGCTCTAACCGAATGATTCTAACTTTCTATTTGTACCCTTTTACATCCTCCCTTATATACCTTCTGCCCGCCATATTACCAAAATGCCACAACATATTCGCGCCAACATGAAAATCCACCTATCTCGAACGAGATCTCACGCGTTTCTTTGCCGCATCGAAGTTCTGAACTATTAATTACAATTACATTCACTCTGTACATTATCCAGACCATAACTCAGCTTTTTATGAAAATGTTGCACATGAGTGAATCCTATTTCCACACAATTTAGGCAACTCTGTCACATTGTAACAACTTCATTCTTGAACATGCATTAAATTCAAATCACTCTGCTTTTACAGTGATTATTTCACGTACATGTGGAAAGACCCAATCAGAAGCTTTCATGAAAGGTGTTGTGACAATTTAAAATTGATGTGCCAGTCGGCTTCATTTGTCAAGTATGACGCTTTCACTAAAACATAAAAGTTTGTGTCGGCTTTGGAAACAAACCCGCCAATAATAAGCCGAAGAAGCCAACAAAGTCCAACCAGTTTATGTAACCGTTGTTCTATCTTATTAATTTTGTCTGTGAAATGATATAAAAAAATATAACTCGTAGCTGATTTCTTTCTATAATACTTGTATTGAAACATTTAGTCAATCGTGTTGCTAGATAATACCACTAGTTTTGCGTACTCTGCATTGTGAAGATACAACACGAATTTGCATTTCAATAAATCCACAGGACTATCGCAAGAATTCAGCCACTAGTAATATACAACTGGAAATTTAACATTTGTTTGAAATTGATTAGCGGTCATAAAATGTACGCCATGTACAAAAAAATCGATTCAGTTGCACTACACTTCAAACATCTTAACAGATGTTTCAAGAATGGGTATCCAAGTCTGCCTCTGTTGTGTTTAGAAAGCTCCGCCCATGACGTGCATTTCACAATTATTCAAGAGTTTTCAGTGATGAACCACGATTTATTGTTTACTTAATGTTAATTTTTCTCATTGCTTTTTAAGTAAAAATTAAAAAACGACAAGTAAGGTACATACTGCATATGTCGTGCAGAGGCCGAAGTTTGGGTTTATAAGGAAATCGATTTTTCGATTATTTTACATTTGAATTAAATTAAACACAGAAAGAATAATAGAGTTTATTTCGTTATGGCCTAATTAAAATGCAATACTAGTAATGACCCTTTTTAGGAAAGTCAATCAGTTTAACCTACCTAGGTTAGTAGGGACCAATATAGTTAAGATTTCTTTTTTTTTGGTTCATTGTAGAAACTATACACATTTATAATAATATAAAAGTTTGCTTTAATGGAGTTAATTATTCAAGTCATTATTTTGTTTGGATTGCAGTGCAACTTCCCCAAAAACTATTTTTTGAGGTTTATTTAAAACAAATAGCCAATTTAGGTGCTGCAAGTCAATAGTTTTATCAGATTTGTTTTGTTGTTTTTTTGTATGTGTAAAGTTACAAAAACGGCCAAGAGAGTGCAGTGTTATAATTATTTTGTTACCTTTGATTGCAATAATAAATGTTGGCTTGAAATTAGATTTCTTCTAGACAAACCCATTAGAAAATTTAAGCGCTTTTATTTGTTCACCGATCGAATATTAAACAATACAGATCTTACTGTTATCGCATTTTTAATCATTTTTTTTACAAAAGTTTCGACTTTAACGAAGGTAAATCACGCTTTTGTACGTTTAGAATATTAATTATAAAATTTAAAAGAATATACCTTTACAAATCAATTTAAATTTTGGGCTGGTGTTTTCAAGAAGTACTTCACGCAGTTGTCTACATTCAAAGGTACGAGGTTTATAGAGAAAGGTCAGGGTTTTATGTATCGAGTAGGTGAACATCTTGCGGTCCACAATCTCGCGCGATTAACATCTTGGCCTAAGATAATTATTAAGATACGTTTAGATCATGGCAATCATGATCATGGCTAAGGATATTTATCCCTGATTTTGGGTTTTGTTTTAGGGCGTTTAAGGTACTCGAGTTAATTTTTTGTCTTACCAGCTTTATGATTAGTCGGCAACCTGCGTATTTTATAAACACTGCACGACTTTAGCGCAGTTTGATCGTGTAACAAGTTATACTAATTTTAAAACAATTATATATCATCATGCTCTTCACAATCACTATGCTCTTTCCGACATATCACGGTCGCCTGTATTCCTTTATAAATATTATTATCAAAATAGTTTTGTTTGATTTTTCGCACATGATTACAAATGGAATTTCACTCTTCTACGCATACCTTTTCTTAATAATACGCTTTGTACCTTTTCAGTTTTTACATTTGACAGGTCGTTCCAATTTTAATCTTAGTTCAACCGAAAACGGTAAATACGATTATTTGTTATGTTATGAGACAACAAAGAAAATTTAGTTCTTAAGGTACAAAGGTTCTCAAAGCGACCGTCTTATGCATCCAAACAAAAATAAAATTTATGACGAAACGCTTCAACGGCATCTGAAATAAATCAATTCCCGGCAAGCAGTACGAATTCTTTCTTTTAGTATGTATAAACTTTACCTTTTAGGCAACCCTACAGAAAATAATCATTTATCTACGAGGGAGCGCCAAGTTATACTACCAAACCCTCCGGTCCACTGCTAGAGAAAATTATAGCAAAACCTTTTAACGTTGCAGTAAGCTGGGCTGGTGCACCATCTCATTGTCAACAAGGATTCTCAATATACGTTTTCTATATTTGTGTTTGTAGAAGATTGAGTAACAAGGCTGAATTGAAATTCATATCAATAAATATTAGTCTTATAAGAGTGTTGTTAGACCAAATCAATATCTAGGAGAAAGAAAGAAAAATAACTATTAAGAAAAAATGATTATGCTACATATCTGTAGTATTAAGAATTCACAGCCCTATTTAAAGAAGACGATGATTGGTCAGTAAAAACAATTTGTTGTAAATTTTTATTAAATAACCTGATTCTTATCCGTACTTATAAGTACTTTAAATAACTCCTGCTAGTTTTGAAATTTATGACACGCATAATTAGATACCTTCAGCGCTCTTCTAATGGATGATGGAGAGATATTTAGACCGATATTTAACTTGTCATACGATTCACTTCCACAAAAACAAAAATATTTAAATTTTAATATCTTCCCTTAGAATAGAAGGTGATCTACGGTTTCTTACGTGCATCGCAACTAAACAGTCAGTACGTATCAACCACCATTAATTGTTGAGATCGACTGAATGTACGGTGTTAATCTTGTTTAAACTTTTACCACCGCTGTACCAATTTACCATGTGTATGAGGAAAATGAAAAGGCAACGATTTTATTCCCTCCCTGAGGAGGGCGGGCTGCTTGAGCATGTTAATCTCCTTCAGCCTTCAATTGATTTTGTATTTAAATATGCTACCTGCACGTCATATGTCAAGAGATGCTGTAGATTCCTTTTAATTTTGGTTTTCCAGGTCTTGAGGCATTTCAGATGTTCCTCGTTGTAAATCCATTTTGCAGTAGTGCCGTTATTAATCTCGCCATCTTCCTTTTTTTGTAAGTTGAAACGTCTCATTGATCTCGTCACCACTGCTTTTACAACTAACTGCAGCTGCACAAGATGATGGTGAGATTTGTTGTTGAGGTATCTGTTAGTGTAGGTGGCTTTCCTGTACACTGTGTGACCGAGGTGCCCATCGTTCTTCTTGTATATCAGCAAGTTCAGGAATGGCAGCTTGTTGTCATACTCTACTTCCATGGTAAACTTGATTTTCTTGTGGACGCTCTTTAGATGTTCCAAGAACGTGTCTAGCTATTCTCTACCATGTGGCGATATAAGGAGGGTGTGTCGCCGTATTTCAACCATAACTTCGGTTTCAGACTGGCGGTATTTATAATTTCCGTTTTCGCACGTTGATCCCATTGGTGCTCCATCGACCTATTTGTACCGTTGTCCTTCGTAGATAAAATACGTGTTCCATACGTCGTCCATTCAATGAAATATACATACATTCAGTCAGGAAGTTAATTCATTTATTGTTAGGAAAGAGTAAATTAAAGCTACAATTGTTCTTGGAAATTAAATGAACACGATCAACCTAAATTTCTCACTTCTATTTTTAAAAATACCTTAGTTAATAATGAAAAAACTGGTTAGTCGTCTACTCGAGCTTACGTATATATGCATGCTGGGATTAGAGATGGGTGCGGCCAGGATAAGATCGAAAGGAATAGAGTTAGGGTTGTGAGGGGAAAGATACTACTCCA
Source organism: Vesta saturnalis (assembly GCA_036346205.1). Taxonomy (NCBI): domain Eukaryota; kingdom Metazoa; phylum Arthropoda; class Insecta; order Coleoptera; family Lampyridae; genus Vesta; species Vesta saturnalis. The sequence goes on from JARFJB010002082.1 coordinate 1,618,869, forward strand.
GCACTCGCCTAAATAGCCGAACATGATGTGCGTATACGCAGTGATCATACCGCTATATGTGTATAAGGAAAACCCCTGAAAAACCTCGTAGATACACGATAACGGGAATCGAACTCATTGCCTTCCGAATGCTAAACAGACTGTGTTATCCCAGATCCAAATAGCTCGGTAGTTAATAATGGGCGTCCCAGCATTTACGAAAGAAATAATTTTTATAGAGAGCACAGGTGTTTAATTAAGAATTATATTTTTTTTTTATTGTTTGATAAAATATTCAACATAGGATTACGTAGGGAATTGAATATCGGGTAAATCGCAGCCACAGCTTTGCTGGTATATGTGCACTCTTCTACTAAAATTTTCCATGACCGTTTTGCATAAATGTGTCTGAATTTCGTTGATACAGCGCTCAATTTTTTCCTTCAAGATTTGCTTAATTGTGGGCTTGTTGGTATAAACCCTAGGCTTCAAAAAACCCCAAAGGAAAAAGTCCAATGGCGTTAAATTACATGATCCTTGCGACCATATCTGAAGGGAAATTACACGAAAATGACTCACGCAGTAATGGAATTGTTCCACGGGCTGTATGGCATGTGGTACAATTGTGTTGAAACCACATATCGGGAATTTCAATATCTAGCAATTAGGCACAAAAACTGGATTATTAAGGCGAATTTTCGCATTGAAATTTCAATAGTCCGATGATGTTCGAAGCGAAGATGATAGTGTTCGAAAAATCGACATCCACTGGTTTCATACTCCATTCAACTAACTCTCTTCGTTTTTGCTTTAGTTCTTGAGTCAATTGAACCTTGTAAGCAGGAATATGCAAATCTTTCGTGAAAATATGCTGTAGAAAGTTTCTCGAAATACTCAACTTTTGACCACGGTGCCGAATTTATATTCCTGGACTCTCAGTAACACTCTCTCAAAGTATTTCCATGTTTTGTGTTGAAGGACAGCCCAACCCGAGTGCCTAATCCAGTATTCCGTTTTTTTACATTAATATTTTCACGTAGATGAAGTTAAATAATTATTTCGACTATACGAAAACTGTAGATGCCAAACTTTCATTATTTTTAAAGTACTGGTCAATAATGAAAAAGCGTTGTTTAAAATGTTGGGACACCCATTACAACGTAGAGGTTTGAAATTATATACGGAACAAAAGTGTTTTTCAAAAACTACCTACAATTGGTTTCGCTTCTCAAAAGGGAGAGGAAAATTGGATTTTCTTCTCTAGTGAAGAAAATACCAATATCAATTTTTTTTCGCGTCGTCTAGGTTTTTTGTTCTACAATTTACGTCATAATTCTTAAAGTAGCTTGTAATAAAATTCCAATTACTACCACCCTTTGTTACTCTTGACATTATTAAATAATGGATAATGCTCTACCAATAGAACCATCAGCAACGGTCACGTAGCTGTAACGTTAAAAAAAAATTTAATTGTAGAATTTTTTTTTTGTAAATTATTCTTAGCTTTTTCACATTTTTATGGAGAGTGAGTAGGATTAATTTCTACTTAATCTAACATTTTTAATCTACAAACGCCCAAAAACGAAATGTACGGAAACTAACCTAAACAATGAACAACATTACTTACTTCATACATGTCGAGTTCAACATCTCGTTCAATTGATACACTCGCTACGCTCATGTACTAAACTTTGAACTCGAGTTGAAAAAACACCACTTTCTTCTCTAGTTGTACAAATAACTATTTTATCTGACCTGGCTACATAAAGTTTCGCCTATGCTCCTTATAAAATAATAATTTCTTTCCTATTTCATTGTCAGCTCTTCCCTATTTACACAAAAACTTGCGTAAACTTAAGAACATGCATATTGAGTATGCTAACTTACCAATACTATTATAATATATTTATATAAAATGGATCTTGTACAAAATGCATCACTATCGGCAAAAGAAAAGTGATTGACTAGATATATTATATCAACATTATTTCATTTTATGTATCATTCATATCTTTCCTTTTCCCAAAAGAGAATTATTTCAAATTACAGAAAGTACCTATATCAAAACAAAAAAAAATAATAAAACTTATCAAAAGATATATCTCGATTGCAAACCTTGTTACTAGTCCTAGGCGAGATAAAAAGAATTACAAAGTACGTTTCATGATAAAGTAGAACCTTTAAAAGATTTTACGCCTTTAGTTCTTTTATGTTACAGCGATTTTGTATCATACACTATTTTAAACCGTAAAGCTTACTAACAAGATACAAAGGAAACTTGGTTACTTTAAGATAATATTGTTTTTACTCATCTTTATATCTTTAAAATTGCTTGGGCTATTGTATTGAATTTTCCAATTAGACATTTTAGATTAAAAGAAATTATAGAAATGTGACAAAATTTTAAAAATGTTTCGGAATAATTTTTTGTGACATTCATCTCTTAAGAGAAAAACATTTTCATTAATAGTGCATTATGACTGACTAGCGCAGTCAGCAATTTACCAATTTAAACTGGTACTAATCTTTTCATTCTTCGAAGGTTTCCAGGAAGGACAGTACTGAAATTTGTTGCAAAAGGGTTTTATTGTTGTAAACACAAAAGGGTTGTAATATCAAGTTGGTTAAAATTATAATACAATTTGTGTTTGACATTTGTAGGTGCAAAAATTTGTCCTTTGAGCTTTAGCATGGATGAAATTGATACACATATACTGCTTTAAAATCATTTTTTCTATGTTCATTCAAAAAATCAGTGCTTTTTGAGGTGTGTGAAGATAGCCAAGACTTTTTTAATAATATGATTTAAACTGGACGCTGATTATGGACCATTTTACGCCGTTGTAAGTAAATTTTGCGTCCTAATAGGAAATAAGTTGTGCACGGCTAACTTCACGGAGCCGCAAACTTTTGGATAAATCATTTTTTTTCTTATTCACTAATTAGACGCCGACTAGGCGCCATCTTGAACCGTTGAAATAAGGTTTCTCGCCCTTATATCAAAGAACTAATTGTAAAATAACACTGACCCGGCTAACTTCACAGCGGTGAAATTTTGCATGAATCAATTTTTATCCAGTAATTAGGCGCCAACTATGTTCCGCCAGTTATGCGTCGTTTTGCTCCGCCATAGGAAATAAGTTATAGTTAAATAATAAAGGTTAACTTCATAGCTTTAGGAATAAATTAATATCTCGTTGCGCATATATTAGGCACCCATTATGCGCCGTTCTACATCGTTAAAGGTAAAGTTTGCACCCCTATGTGGAAACAAGCTATAGTACGACACGGTCACAGCCATGAACACATAAATCAATTTGTTATGCATTACTTGGGCACCACTTACGCCAAATTGTGCACCGCTAAAGTGAAATTTTGCGCCCCCATCGGAAATGAATTATTGCCAAAATTTCATCGGCAAGGTGAAATTAATAGCCTTAGGAAATCAATCCTTTTTGCACGGGTACCAATTCTGTGCCGCTTTGCACCGCTATAGTCAAATTTTCCGCCCCATAGATAAGTTATTGCAAAAATTACATCGACAAGCCTAACTTCACATCCTTATATATAAATCAATCTTTTCTTGTACCATAATTAGCTACACATATGCGCCGTTTTACGCCAATAATGCTAAATTTCTCGCATCTATAGGAAACAAGTTATTGTAACAATTACATCAACACGGCTAACTGTACACCCGTAAACTTCTGCAATAAATCAAGGCGAACTTCGTAGTCGCGAACTTATTTACAAAATTAGTAATTCGTTGCGCGTTAATTAGATCCTATTTATGAGCCATTTTGCGTAAAACGGCAAGTAATTGGTGTCTAATTACTGCGTTCTAGTGGATAAGCAAACGATTATTATATATTAAACAAAACACACGAGTTGGTTGAATTTCACTTATGGTTAAGATTAGTAAGAATAATTTATAGAATCAGACTAAGTTAACAGCAAAAATTTAGTATAGCCATAATGCACCAAAATGGGTTAAATATAATTGTATTTAATTTAATATGTAATTATTGTATAATTATTTGAAGTTAGCCTTGCAAATGTAATGTTTGCATAACATAGTTTTTATTGGGGCGTAAAATCTATTACTGACCCAAACAGCGCATAATTGGCGTCTAGTTACTGTAGAAAAGTTCACGGCTGTGAAGTTAGCCGTTTTGATATAACTTTTGCAATAACTTGTTCTTACAGAGGTACAAAATTTAATTTTAACGGCTCATAATGGGTGCCTAACTGTAACGCAAGAAAATATTATTTTATGTATGCATGTATGTATATATATATATATATATATATATATATATATATATATATATATATATATATATATATATATATACCGCTTACGCCATAAGAAAAAAAAGATTCATGCCATTTGGGACACAAAATTTTAATTTAACGGAGCATAATGTGTGCCTGTCGTGGAAGAAAGGATAAATTTATATATATTACGTCGGTCTTGTTGATGTAACTTTTGCAATAGCTGATTTCATATGAGGACACAAATTTTTATTTTAGCTTCACAAAACGGCACATAATTGGCATCTAATTACTGCATAAGGGAAAATTGATTTATGCGGAAATTCACGGTTGTGCAGTTAGCCGGGTTAATGTAATTTTCCAATAACTTGTTTCCTATCAGGGCGCAAAATTTTATCTTAATGGCGTAAAACGCAAAAGAGTCCATAATTGGTGTCTAATTACAGCATAAGAAAACATTTAGTTATGCAGAAATTCATAGCTGCGAAGGTAGCCGCATCGTACGATGACTTATTTCCTATAGAGACGCAAAGTTTAACCTTAACAACGCAAAACAACGCATAATGTGTGGCAAATCATCTCGTAAAAAAAATTGATTTGTTCCTAAGGGTATAAAGTTAACTTTGATGATGTAATTTCCTATGGGGATGCATATTTTAGCGGCGTAAAACGGCGCATAATTGGACGCCTATTACTGTACAAGAACAAATTTTACTTTAACAGCGCAGAATGGCACATAATTGCAGCGCAGAAAAATTAATTTATGTGAAAATTCACTGCTGTGAAGTTAGCTGTGTCAGTGTAATTTTATAACTTCTTTCCAATACGGCCGCCAAATGTTATTTTAAGTGCGCAAAATGGGGCCAAATTACTAAATAGGAAAGTAATGGTTTATCCAAAAGTTTGTGGCTCCGTAAAGCTATGTGTGTTTATAGAGTTTTGCTACAAATTAGTTCCTATTAGGGCGCAAAATTTAATTTCAACTGCGCAAAATGGCGCATAATCAGCGCCTAATTATGCACAAGTTTAAAACACATTATTCAAAAAAGGTCCGGCTATCTTCACACACCTCACGTTTTGCAACATTTCTAGTGTAAAAAGGTGTGTGAATTAATATATTAAAAATTTTATAGCATGCTACGCATGCGTACTATCTTGATTTAAAAAGTACAACTGCAAATGTGAAACGTCAGTAAAACATGGATTGACAACGGAACTACACTTCATTTGTACAGATGCTAAAGATTGTAGGTTATCATGCTTTTGATTTCATATTTTGAAGTAATTGTTTATATAGGTGAAATGTTATTAGGCCATTGTATAATTATATAACCATTATAGATTCGTTCTCGTTTAAAAGTCTTACAAAAACAATTACGGTTCATTATAATCGAGTGTACGAAATTTCTTTCGTGCAGTCTATCGCTATATTTTTTTATTTTCCGGAAATTTAATGAGGATAACATGTTAGCTACTTATTAAAAGTTATTCTGGTACGGTAGTTTAAGTAAATGAAAAAAAAGTGCATGTGTAAAAATAGTTTTATAGCTTAAAATGAGAAATATTATTTCAAATATGTGCTTCATATTTTAAATCTTTAATAAATTGAATGTTAAATATTACATTACTATAAAATATTTGTTGTTTACCGAGACTTATAGCCACTTACTAAAACAGTTTTTTTTAACGTACGTAGGAAAAATGTATGCAACTTGTGCAAAAAGTGTTGATTGCACTCGACGTGTTAGTCACGTGCAGTAAACACTCACTTTTTGTACCTGTTACATAAATAACTATTTATAGTTTCAAATACTTTGAGTTAATTACTTTTAACTGATGAAATCTGTACATGCCGTTTTGATAAATGTATCTCCAAAACTTGCCTGCATTAAGTTTAAGTTTTAGTATTACATTTCTAATATATGTGAAGCGTAGTAACTTGATAGGGTTTCATCAACGTGTGTGCCAACGAGACGACAGCTGCCAACACGAAGTACATGAAACTTAGTAATTGATATATAATCCCCACAACTTCCGTTTTTAAGCGTAAAGGAAGTCACCTTTTAACTTTACAAAAATTTCATTTCATGTTACATATCTACCACATTAACCACTATGTGCTTTTATCTGATGAAAACTTCCAAATTTAATTTTAAGGAAACACATTAATTTACATTATAATATACAATGCAATGTATGAAGTATGTGTAATGTGTATACGGGCAAACCGAAATTTGCATGTACCGTTCTTGAATAGCTCGTGTAAAGAAATAAATCTAGAAATAGACATCTCATTAAATTTTTCAAATTTAATTACCCGTCTTTATTTCTTCAAAGACGAGCTTTAAGGTATATTTATAGTAAGACTGTAAGACTTTCCTAAAACACTTTTGTTAGACACTGTTCGTGTCGATAAATCCTTTTATACTTATTTTTCTGTTAGACTTTTAAAGTTAAAGAACAAAGACTAAAAGTAAATAAGTAGAATGAAAGCAGTATTATTCAGTTCACACAAAACTTGCTACTACTTAGAATTTCCTCAAGGGATATCCAACACTTCTTTGTCAACGAATGATAAGTTATTTATAAGTATAAACTCTGTTGTCACCCGGAAAATTCCTGAAGTCTAAAAGTCTTTATATTACAGGTTTATTATCGTGGGATGCGAGCAACTGTCATGTGGATCTCGAAAAAGAGCTAGCAATTATAAGTGAACAAGCACCTGAAGGAGAAGATGCTAGATATGGTAAGAATTTCAAATAACTCTCTAAAGAATTGACAATAAAGCTGTAAGCATTCGAGTTTGTGATTTGCTTGTATATCTTATCTTGGAATATCTGGGCACAATGCCACAATTTGTACAATAGCTTCAATGTGCCGTAGTTATATGATACAAGATAAGCAGCTCTCGTGAAAATCGCTGAGCATTCATTTTTACAAGCTTTTGTGTAATTTCGTAAATCTAAACGAACTCTTAATTATATTGAATAATTTCTTGCAGGAGAACGTCTAATCCAATTTGCATCAGAAAATTTAGTTACTGAGGTTTTAATTCATCCAGCAATTAGCACACTGTCCCAATGCATGAAAAATTTACTAAGCAGTTTTACACGACATCGTCATATAATCCATGCAGGCTACACCTTTGCGGGAAACGGATCCTGGATTTTGCAAGTAAGCTTTCATGTTCTTAATCAGCATAATTTATTTTTTGCACGTTTCTCTGTTAGAATGCTTTAAAATAAAATATACGTAGAATCATCACAAACAGATTTTGTTAAAAAATGTTAATATTTTTTAGGATGGAACCTTCTCTTTAATAGACTTTTCCGAAGCTTTTCAAGAAATGGAAGTACAACGTGTTCTTCGTGCTTATGACAATACTATATCTTTGGATATCCATTGTTCGCCAGAAGGAGATTGGACTCGTTTACCAAAAGAATCTTTTACTAGAAATTCCAAAGTTAGAGTGAATCCTGACGATGTGCTCACGTCAGGAAGTCCTGCTATCGTAAACTTCCTCAATTATATTTCTCCGTTTCTTATTCCGACGGATATAGAGATGCTACTAGAAAGTTCCGATGTCGTCGGTAATATAAGATTTTCACATCCAACTTTATATGTGTTTCCCGGCGGACAAGGAGATGCAGCTCTTTTCGGTATTAATGGTTTTAATATGTTAGTCGACGGAGGATTTGGTAGAAAAGCGTGCTTTTGGGATTTTGTAAGGCATCTTGATCGTTTAGATGCAGTATTATTAACTAGACTGAATAATAGTAATGTGAATGGTATTAGTTCCGTACTTAGAAGAAAACGCCATAATACAGTATATCCACAAATCGGACATTTCTTTTGCAATATTCAAGTAAGTTTATTAACTTTATAAAATTTCTGTAACATTTTTTATTTTAGGAAAGAAAAGCGATTCTCAGTCCAGACGGTGACAAAGATAAAGACCCTTTATTAATTAACTTATTTGAAGAAGGACAAGACATTATACATAATTTACGCCAGCTAAATTTGCAGCCTCAATCTTGTTACAGAGATGTAATGCCGATGAATCTTTATCACAAAGTCGGTCACGGAACTCTTGATATGTACGTTTTAAGTCCTTCCCGAGATTCGAAAGAGGTTAAAGAGTTTTTGCAAAAATGGAACAGTAATGATCAACGCTTATTTGCAAACCAAAAAAATGGAAAAGAATTTATATTTCCTACATATAATCTAGTTTCTATTTGTGCTCTTCTTGTCTGGCAACCAGCAAGTTTGAACGATAACATAACAAGAATATTATTTCCCGGAAGCAGTCCTCAACAGAAAATATTTGAAGGTTTAGACAAATTAAAACAACTAGAATGCATTAAATATTCTTCTTGCTCTACCAAAACATTAACATCTACGATAATTAAATCAAAATTAACTAAAACCGAAAAAATTATACAAGATCAAAAAGAATTGAAACCAAAATTAAAAATTGAAAACAAAGTAGTTGAAGAAAATATTAAAAACGGTCACACTAACGGAATTGTTAACAACCAAGCTATATCAGAAAAAATGATCAAAAAACACGACTCTACTGAAAGTGAAAAGAGCGGCCCACCGATAAGCGATACCAAAAAATCGGAAGTCCCAAAAGAATTAATAAACGGAAAAGTTGACGACAAAATTGCGGATAAAGTAAGACTAAAACCAAAGCCAGACATAAAATCACAAAAACCGGAAATCAAACCGTCAAAAACAACACGATCCTTAGAAAGGAAACCGAAACCAACTGTGGAGAAGAAAGCTTCACCAACAACTCCAAAGAAAATGGTAGAAATAAAAATGAACGGAGACTCCACTAAACTGAAAACATCCGTTAAAACTTCGCCTAGCGCAACTCCAGCCAAAAGCACTAAGGACGCAAATAATCGAAAAGTTGTTGAATCAAAGATTAAGGCAGCCCCCAAGAAAGAAGTTTCCAAACCGAGTGATAAAAAAGACGGTAAACGGAACGTAAACCTATATCGCGTAGGCCAAAAGGTACATCTCCTGTAGGTAAAGCTCCTGAGAGCCCCATTAAAAAAATAAGCGAATTGCATAAAATAGATACTAGAAAACCAAAACTTGAAAAGGAATGTACAACTGACTCAAGTACTGTGAGTACTCCGTCAGCTGATGTTGAAGCTACAACAAAAAAAGACCTATCGAAACTTACTCCTGAAGAGATAGAGCAATTAAAAGCTCGAGAATTAGCCGAATTAAAAGAGGAACAAGAGGTGGTAAAAGAAATTGAAGCTGTTTTTCGTAAGAGTGAAAGTAAAACAACTGACGATTCAGATATGCGTAAGATTAAAAATATTTCGATCGATGATAAGACTGAAGGTGATGGTGAAGAATACTTAATTATTGAAAAAGAAGAAATAGACCATGATTCCGTAGATGACAAAGATGCCAAAGAAAGTGAAACACAGAAACACTTACGTGATAGCGAAGAATCTGAAAAGCAACGGAAATTAAGTGACGTAATTGAGTCTGTAGATGTAAAAGAAGACGTAGTTGACGATACGATACCTGAGAAGCTTCCAGGTCAAGAATTGCCGATTACTGTTTATAGTAAAGAAGAAAAAGAGATACCAAAAGCTATATCTAAAGACGTATCAGTAACGAGCCCCGACGATAAGATTGAAGAATCAAGCGGAAAGAAAGTAACTGATCGTGAAATAGAAGAAGAAATTAAAGATGTAAATATTTTAGAATCTCAACCTGACGAAAAATTCTCTACTCCAATTGAATCGGGAGCAACAACTGCCCCAACGTTACCTGAAGATGAAAGAATTCCCTTAGATGAAATCAAAGAAGACAATGGCGATTTAGCAATAGAAGAGAAATATGTCAGAGAAGACACAAAAGAGAAAGATGTTCCAATTGTACAACTTCTACCTAAAACAGTGGAAAGTGTCGCTAAAATTCCAACAGTAGTTGGTATTCGTCTTGATAAACAAACTCCAATACGTGATATTGTGAAGACTCCTGATGAAGTTGCGGATTTACCAGTTCACGAGGAAGTTGATATTGAAACTTACGAACAGTTTCAAGTAACACAAACTCAAACTTCTAAACAAAGTGATTTAAAACTACCCTCATCAAAATCAAAGACTGACGATATTCACCATGAACTAAATGGCACTGAAGAAAAAAATGGTATTGCGGACAATCAAAATATAAGTACAGTTCCAGAATTAGATGTTTCTAAAAATTTGATTGAACCCAAGCATCCTGAAGACGACGAAAAATTAATTGTAAAGGACAACAAAGCAGACCAATTGGAACAAATAGTACGAAAACTCGACAAGGACCTAATAGGAGATGAAGTTTTAGATAAAATAACAGAAAAAACAAATAGCACAGAAGCGAAAGCTGAAGAAAACGAAATAGTTGAAGAAAGTTCTAAAGAAATTATAACGCAGCCTACGGAACCAAAAACTGGTGAACTTGAAGAAATCAAAGAAAAAAGTGATATGGAAAAAAATATTCTTGCTAAGGAGACAGAGTTAGTTGCTGTTATTGCCGATACACAAGATGAAGAAAAATTTGACAAAGAAAAAGCAGACGAAGAAACACTGGATGCTGTTGAAGTTCTAAAGGAAATGTCTGATTCTGCACATCTATTGGAACAGGATCAAGGAAGTGTCATTAAAGAGCAGATCGGTGTCGATCAGATTAAGGAACATGAAGTGAAAGACAATTACACTAAAGAAGTTGCAGAAGATTTAGTCGACAAATCCAAGGATGATCATGAATCGGGTAAAGGAGAAGTTTCTATAGAACGCACAGAAGTAAAGATAGAAAAAATTCAAATTAGTAAAAGTGAAAAACTGTTTGCTAAGGAAAGCGCAGCGGACGATGAAAAGGATAAAGACACTACTGAAGAATTAAAATCGGACCTTGAACAAGTAGAAAAAATACAGTTAGCAGAGAAAATACAATTGATCGAAGCACATGAATTGATTAAGGAAGTGAAACAAGATATTCAAGAATTGCAAACCGAATTTATCACTGATAACGAGAACATTGAAGATAAAGCTGTTGTCGGCGCATTAAAGAGTGCTGAAGAAATGGTCGATTCTGTTTGCAAGGAATTTGAAAACGATATACAGGGTACGACTCAAGAACCTATTAGTATAATTGAAACATTAGCAGTGCTTGATAAAGAATATGTTCCTAAAGAAGAAATAGAAATTTCTGATCATGTAGATAGAGAAATATCGGGCGAAGAACATGAAAAAGAACCACTATGTATCGCAACTGCTAAAGAAGTTGTAACTGCTCAAATAGAAAGCGTTATTGAAAAGGGTTCAAAGCCCGAAGAGTCACTTATGGAAAATGACAATGAAAAACCTTTAGATAAAGTCCAACTTCATGATGTGGAAATTAAACTAAAGGATTCAGAAATAGAAGAGAAACTAGAACAAAAGTTAACAGATTTAATTGAGCCCGTGGGTGAACCAGCTAAAGAAAAGGTAAAAGAAATACCAACAGATAAGGCCGATGAAGTCGAAAGAAAAGTTGATGATACGGAGATTAAACCAAAGGATTCAATTTTAGAAGAGAAACTAGAACAACAATTAACAGATTTAATTGAACCTGTGGATAAACTAGTTAAAGAAAAGCCAAAAGAAATAACAACGGATAGGGCCGATGAAGTCGAAAAAAAAGCTGATGATACGGAGATTAAACCAAAGGATTCAATTTTAGAAGAGAAACTAGAACAACAATTAATTGATTTAATTGAGCCTGTGGATAAACTAGATAAAGAAAAGCCAAAAGAAATAACAACAGATAGGGCCGATGAAGTCGAAAAGAAAGCTGATGATACGGAGATTAAACCAAAGGATTCAATTTTAGAAGAAAAATTAGAACAACAATTAACAGATTTAATTGAGCCTGTGGATAAACTAGTTAAAGAAAAGCCAAAAGAAATACCAACAGATAAGGCCGATGAAGTCGAAAAAAAAGCTGATGATACGGAGATTAAACCAAAGGATTCAATTTTAGAAGAGAAACTAGAACAACAATTAACAGATTTAATTGAGCATGTGGATAAACTAGCTTTAGAAAAGGCAAAAGAAATACCAACAGACAGGGTCGATGAAGACGAAAAAAAAGTTGATGATACGGAGATTAAACCAAAAGATTCAATTTTAGAAGAGAAACTAGAAAAACAATTAACAGATTTAATTGATCCTGTGGATAAACTAGCTAAAGAAAAGCCAAAAGAAATAACCACAGATGGGGCCGATGAAGTCGAAAAAAAAGCTGATGATACGGAGATTAAACCAAAGGATTCAATTTTAGAAGAAAAACTAGAACAACAATTAACAGACTTAATTGAGCCTGTGGATAAAGTAGCTTTAGAAAAGGTAAAAGAAATACCAACAGATAAGGTCGATGAAGGCGAAAAAAAAGTTGATGATACGGAGATTAAACCAAAGGATTCAATTTTAGAAGAGAAACTAGAACAACAATTAACAGATTTAATTGAGCCTGTGGATAAACTAGATAAAGAAAACGTAAAAGAAATACCAACAGATAGAACCGATGAAGTCGAAAAAAAAGTTGATGATTCGGAGATTAAACCAAAGGATTCAATTTTAGAAGAGAAACTAGAACAACAATTAACAGATTTAATTGAACCTGTGGATAAACTAGCTAAAGAAAAGCAAAAAGAAATACCAACAGATATAGCCGATGAAGTCGAAAAAAAAGTTGATACGGAAATTGAAATAAAGGATTCAAATTTAGAAGAGAAACTAGAACAACAATTAACAGATGTAGTTGAGCCTGTGGATAAACTAGCTAAAGAGAAGGTGAAAGAAATGCTAACAGATAGAATCGATGAAGACGAAAAAAAAGTTGACGATACGGAGATTAAACCAAGGGATTCAATTTTAGAAGAGAAACTAGAACAACAACCAGATTTAATTGAGTCCGTGGATGAACCAGCTATAGAAAAGGTAGAAGAAATAGTAACAAATAAAGTCGATGAAGTCGAACAAAAAGTTGATAATACGGAGATTAAACTAAAGGATTCAAATTTAGAAGAAAAACTAGAACATCAATTGACAAATTTAATAGAGACATTCGATAAACCAAGTATAGAAACGGTAGAAGAGAAATTAACTGATAGAGCTGATGAAGTGGAAAAAGAAGTTGGTTCGTTGATAAAACAAAAAGATTCGCATTTAGAAGAGGAACTAGAACAACAATTAACAGATTTAACAGAGCCCGTCGAAGAGCCAACTGAAGAAAAGGTAATAGAAAAACGAACACATATAGCCGATGAAGTCGAAAAAAGAGTTGATGATATGGAGGTTGAACTAAAGGATTTAAATTTAGAAATGGAACCAAAGCAAAAATCAACAAATTTAATAGAGCCTATGGATGAACCAGTTACTGAAAAGGAAGAAGAAAAACTAGCAGGTAAAGTTGCTGAGGTGGAAAAAACAGTTGAAATCAAACTTGATGAATCTCTTCCATCTGAAACAGTATTGTCTGCAAAAACTGAAGGTACTGAAGAACTGACAGGCGACGATAAAATTATTAAATCTTTCCATCACGACTCTATAGAAATTAGTAAAATTGATAAAAAGTTACAAGAATTAAAGGATTCTGAAACAAAGTTTAAAACGGAACCTTCATTAATTAAAGCAGAATTAGATATGGTCGATAAATTAGAACTAGGTCGCAAATCTCCAAAAGAACGTGAACAAGATGTTGCTAAAATTGTAGCCAGTGTTGCTGAAGTTTTAAAGTCGGACGCTCCATTAGAAGAATTTGAAGGAAAAATTCCCTTGGAAGTAGGGAATTTTAACACTTTTACACCATACGCTACTGAATTAAGAGAAACGCATATAACTACAATAGAATCTCCTATAAGAGATGTTATTGTAGAAAACATTTTGATGGATCCAATTGAGGAAGAAAAATTACCCCTAGATTCAACCTCAGCGTTCATAAATGAAGAGAAAAAGATTGCAGGGATACATACTGATTACGACTCAATTGCTCATATCAAAGAGCAATCTAGAGTTAGTTCATTGCTTAAGGACTCCAACGAACTCATTCAGGCGACTTCAAAAATGATATCGGATATAAAACAAGCAACTAAAGTAGAAGAACCTAGTGATGGTAAATCCGCAGTTAACGTTCAAGATGTACTACATATCACAGAGACTGAAACCGCTAAAAGCTCAATTCCCTCCGTTACATCGAGCCCTGAGATAAAAAAAGAAATTGAAGATGTTTCTGTTGAAACACAAGCTTTAGATACAATTGAGCAAAAAACACCACCCGACAGAACTGTAGAGTTAGTTGACAAAACAAAAGATTTGGATGCAGAACATATGGAAGATAAAATAGTCTCGACAGATGTTCACGATGATAAGAGAAGTCTTAGCATGGACGTAAAAGTGACAGATTCAACCCAACCAGACCATATTACCTTAGTAGAAGACTTGAAAAAGGAAATACGGGATACTATTGAAGAGCCTTCGGTAACAGCAGTTACCGAAGTAACTGTGAAACCAACATCAGATGGTATAGATAGTGTTTCCACTGAAGTAATTGAAAAACATTCGACTGAAGAAACTACTCTTACTGAACAACAATCAATATCCGATATATCACAAGCTATTACACAACCGTCTTCACTCATACTAGAGAAATCAGAACAAGAACCTCTAAAAGACGATTCGTGCATTGAGAAAACACCAGAAAAAACAGCGGAGAAAGCTGCAACGCCCAAATCTGGCACTTCAGGAAAAACATCTCCAGAATTAATTGATAAAGATGAGGGTTTCATGTCCACAGAATCTGTTATAATCGTTAAAGAAAGTCGACCATTAGAAAAAGATGTTTCTACAATAAAATTAGACGACGATAAATCGGAAAAACGTGTCGTAGAGGAATGTGTTATAAAAACAGAACTACCGCCTGTTGAGACACAATTGACAATGATCGTAACTAAGAAAACTGCTACTGGTTCTTCACTTGTTGGTAATGTAAAATCAATAGAAAAAGATCCATCACATACAGAAGAATTGTCACCTGGATTAAGTCTGCCCGAAAAGAGAGATTCAATTAACACCACTTAAATCTGATGGTACGGGCCCAGTGACTACGGAAACAACTATGTCGGATCTTAAAGATTCGCCTGAAATAGATGGATCACCTCACATATCGGGCAAAGTGTCACCTGAACTAACTAAATTAGACGATGCCTTAAAACCATTGTCAACAATTTCTAAAGTCATAGATAGTACAATGGTTAAAGATGAAGGCCATGTAGGTGATACAAAAGATTCTAAACCTTTAATTTCAACATCAGAAATCAAAGACAAATTTCCCATACCTTTAAGAACAGAGTTTCCAGATTCATTAACTAAAGAACAGGAAGATACGGAAACTGTTACTGATACCGTTATAAAACCTGATCAGGAGCACATTAAAGAGCAACCGATTGTCAAAGAAATTATTGCTTCAGGTACACCCGACAACCTTCAACAAGAGGAAATGATAGCTATAATTAAAGATATAGAAGAACAAGTGATAGATAAGAAAGACGTTTCTGATTCCAAAGAAGTTGATCAACTAGTGATGGAAACAGTTGATAAGCATGAAAGTCCCATAGAACAAACAACTAAATTACCTTTAGAAAGTGTAGAAGCTAAGGATAAAATTCTTACATCCTCTGATAAACAAGTAGAATCTGCAACAGATAAAAAAATAGATAGTGAAGAAACAACTAAGGTTGTTACAGAAATAAAAAGTGAGTCTACCATTATTCCATCGGAAGTAATCATTTCTGATTTATTTGATAAAGGAAGTGAGACCTCAGAATGTGCAATTATAAGTAAATCATCTACTGAAATTAAAGAAGCACTTGAAAGCGGTACAGTAATAAAAACATCTGAGAGTTTGGCGGACGATATAAAGGATGAAGCTGAAGTAGAGCCGATTATAGAAGTTACCAGTATTCCCGTATTGACAAAACCTTCAGAAATTGCATTGGGTGGTATACAGATGGAAACAGAAAGTAAAGTACTTGTAGATATTAAGGAAGAAGATCCTGTGTTAACAAAATCTTCAGAAAATGATGTACCTGACATACAGGGCGAAGTTGTAAGTAAGTCTGATATTAAAGAGGAAGCTGAATGTGTCTCCTTAACAAAAGCTTCAGATAGTGTAGTGCACGATACACATAGTAATATTTTACATAAACCTGATGCAAAAGAAGATATTGAAACTTGCTTGGTAACAAAGCTATCGGAAGCTTTAGAGAGCAAGGTAAAAAGTGATACTGCATGTACGACGTCTTCTGAAATTACAGAAAAATTTGAAACTGTGAAGTTAGAAAAATCCCCCGAAGGCTCCGTACATGATGTAATCATAAAAACAACCATTGAAGAAACAAGTAAATCAGAGACGACCGAGTGCGAATTAATAAAAACAAAAGAATCAATGTCTTCAACATCTGACAAGTCATCTCTAGAAGAAGAAGAAAAAATAGCCAAAGATAAATCAGAATTGTCTTCTGGTAAGGCGTCCCCAGATGTAACTGTAAAAGAAATTTTAGCTACGGAAAAAAGTATTACACCTAAGGAATGCACATCTCCTGCTCCGGGTAAAACATCACCAGTTATAATATTAGAAAATGAAGAATCGGAATTTAAAACTTCTTCCCCGGTGCCTTCGGATTCACTTGTTTCTGAAATTGATAAGCATGAACCTATCGCAGAAAAAGCTGCTTCCCAAGAATTAGATGTTTCAGGAAAATCATCTCCAGAAATTTTCGAATTAACAAATAGTTTATTAGCCACAAAACAATCTCCTGTAATTTCGCGTAAATCTACTCCCGAGATTATTGTGGATAATGAGTTTGTAGTTTCAGATAGATTATCTCCCGAAATAGATATTGAGACTGAAAGAAAGCCATTTACAGATGACGCGGAGCAGGGAAGTAAAACAGAACATATCAGTGAATCTGCAAGCGAAGTAGCAAAAAGTAGTATTGAAAGTGACGTAGAAATTAAGGATGTTACTCAATTGTCTAGTAGTTTAGAAAAAGACACTGCAGATGCCAAAATTAAAGACACCATTATTAGAGTAGAAGTAACTGAGTCTCTAACGACAGAACCATCCACAATTATCATTGACCAAGCTAGTACATCTGGGGCAGATACGACCCATAGTTATGACATAAACGTTAGCAGGAAATCAATCCCTGACATAATTACTCTATCTAAAGAGGATGAAGTGGTCGTTTCCGAAACGGGTAGAAAAACTCCTCCTACAGCTCCAGTTAGCCCTATTTGCAAAGAAAAGTCTGCGTCTTCTCAGGATAAACTAATTAGTGAAAAGAAAGAAGCGGAAGCTTCAATTGTCAAAAGTACTGATGTAAGGAGTACGACTCCTGCAAGTGATGACTGTGATATAAGCTCTGGACAAGTATCTCGAGTACTTACGACTGAAGATGATGATGGAAAACAGGTGTATAGTGACGAAGAAGATATTCCTGGATCTCCTTTAAGTGCAACTTCTCAAATAGCTCATTCAACTTCGTCCCAGTATGATTTCGAAGATAGTGTGAGAGGTGTTGCCACAATGGATCCCATGAGTACCTCGTTTTATGGTGCGCTTCCAGCTGATCCCATAGATTTAAGTAAAGAAACCAAAGTTGATGAAAGTCTACACCATAGTCCTCATTCATCTCCAAGTCATATCTACGAAGTTACCACTGCTAGATTTTCAAATATACAACTGCAAGAAGAGCTTCAAAAAGCAGAACACAGCATAAAACCAGAAACTGATATAATGACTGCCAGTTTTATTGGTGCAGAATTACCTTCAGATTCCAAAGATGACCCAATAGCGTCTTGGGGAAAACCACTCGGTTTACCGAGTCCGGCTCCGTTAAACGATAATAAAGGTACACCTAAAAAGGAAAAGAAAATTTTGACAAACGTAATGTTTAAAAATAGACTTAATGAAGACAAAAAAGGCAAAAAAATAAATCCGGTGTATGTAGATTTAACTTATGTTCCCCATAATGGAAATTCAAATTATTCCTACGTAGATTTCTTCAAGCGAGTGCGCGCTAGATATTATGTATTTTCTGGAATTGAACCAAGTAAAGAGGTATATAATGCGCTGCTTGAAGCCAAACAAACATGGGATGATAAAGATTTAGGTAAGTAGATCAATGTGTTTTTTATCTTGTTTACACGTATTAATGACTTTCAGAGGTTACTATCATTCCGACCTACGACACTGACGTTTTGGGTTATTGGGTAGCAGAAAACGAAGATTTACTAGCCAAGTACAAAATTGATCTATCACCTTCTGCAAGTCGCTGTACCATCAATCTTCAAGACCACGAGACTTCTTGTTCAGCTTATCGATTAGAATTTTCTTAAGTTAATTCCAAAAGAACATTTTTTTTTATTATTTTTAGCAATAAAATATTTGGATCGTTCTCTATATAAAAGGAAATATCAACGTTAACGACTGACAACGAAAAGAAAACAGAGAAAGGCAGTGTTACTTAACTTAAATATTAATAAAAATGCCAATGATTATTCCAAAATCTTCCTTGGTATACCTCCATAATGAAAAAGGTTTAATTTAATTTTGTCACTTCACATAATAATTGTAGCCAAACCACTAAGTAGGTTAAAACACATTAAACTTATCTAGATAACGTTCAAATTCTATAAAAGGTAAGGTTAAAATAATAAATAGACTGTTTCAATGAATTTTATTTCAATGTTATAAATAATATCTAACGGATTCTTGTTCAGACATGGTTGATAAGAATCAGTTAGGATATATCGTCACCCTTGTGATGTGTAATTAATGTGTAAGGAACTAAATTAGCTTAGATATTTCAATTAATTGATCAGCTGATAACATCAATAGCTGTAGTCAAAAGAAATAATTAAATAGATATTCGTCACATAAACTAACGAGACAATCTGTGTTTAGAACTGACATGACCGAAGTTAATTCTGTCTGAGATTTTTATGGTTAATGATGACACTATTCAATTATTTCTTATGCTTTTTATGTATTAAGAACGTATATCTGATGTGATACCCATTAGTTCTGTCTACAAGAATAATTTCATACTGCAGTTTTGACTTTCTTTGTCGAAATTATTTAGTTATTTATTGCTGGCCTTGTTAAAGCAAAACATGCCAAAGATTTTCTGCTCATTTGCTTTAGGTTGTTTTTATTTGCGCGCTTTTAGGATAGTAAGAAATGCTTTTTTATATTCTGATATTATTTTTACACATATCTTAAAGTAATTGGATGCCAAAGCCTTTTAGTCTGCAAATTTATTTTATAGGTAAATAACATAAATCTTAATGTTTACTGATAAAAAAAATCTCACGTCCATTTTCGTATCCTTTAGGTTGATGGCCTATTTAATATAGGATAATAAAGCAACTCCAGTATGATAAACTTTATATATTTGCAAAAAAATGTACTTAGCATTGACTATCGCTGCATTTTACTGAGTTCAATTGTAATTTGCAAAAGCTTAGTATAAAATAATTAGTTAATTTTCACATTTCCTTAAAGGATATTTAAGATTTCGTGTGGATAGTGATATTTTTTATCACAAACAGGGATACGTATACAAGAAACACCATTGAGGTATAGGGGGCCACTGAAAAAGATTAGGGACTGTTCTAGACTTGATTTGAACTCGGTAAGATGTTAGGCATAGTCTAAACATTGTGAATCAGGTAAATTGAGCTTCAGATAGAACAAATTATAATTAAAAAAATTTTTGTTATCTACGTGCGTAAGTTTGGTGCTATCAAAGATTGCCTTGAACGGAATTACTACAGAATGTTCACATCTGGGTGTGCAAGGTTACAAGTGAGATGTAGTGGGTGGTACATAAACCTACAATGTGAATTGCATCAATAATTTTCATTAATTTTTTGGTAAATGTGTGTAAGAAAAATGCCGTCGATAGTAGTTATAACACAATTTAAAAAATAAAACGTTTTTGTAACGCACATACTTTCACAATTCACATTGTAGGTGTAAAGTCAAAAAGTCACTTTATATATTTGTGTTGAAAGTATTAAAATTGTAAGAATTATGTGCAAGTTTGAATTTAAATTATCTATATAATAAATATTTATAGCTTCTAGTCATAAAAATATGATCCTTTAGCTTTCAAATGTTGTCAACTAACATATATTCAATTGCAATTAATGTATGGGTATGTATGAGATAAAAAAATATAATATCAAAATATGTGTTTTATTTATCATAAGTAACCCGATATCTCATAATACAGTTGTACTCAGCAAACAAGATAGTTGGAGAGGAGATACCGGTGCTATAGTAACTTTTAAGGTACAATCCAAAAAAAAATATTTGGGCGCTTAATTTAAATGTGTATTGTTGGATACACATAAGTGTATTGTGTGCTGCATAACCAGTGTCACTAAAATTTTCTTGACAAAATCACAAAATGGTGAACCAAGAATTTGAGGTTAGGATATGTATTTTGCTGATTTTTTAAAGAATTAACTCCAAAAAATTGGGAAGTAAGTGTTTAATGTGATCATAAATAAAGATGTTTACTTTTTAATTTTATAGGCAAAGAAATAGGATGTATCAAAAATGCAAATCTGGAAGAAAATACAAATGGTAATTAAGCTTCCTTAAAAATTTATTGTTACAATTGTTTAACAAGCACATTTTATTTATTAAATTGATTACTTGTGTAGGATATTATTGGATAGTGCTTAATAATTTCTTTTGTAATGCATTCAAGTGAGGTATTACAAATCGGGTGGTGCGACTTCTGTAAAACTCTTACTATCGTTGTACAAAGAATTCAAACCAAAGGTAGGAAAAACAGTAAAATTAAAGACCAAAACGAAAATGTTGGAAGCTATAGAAATAGAAATGAAAAATCAAGGATATTGTTTTAGTGCGTTACAGATTGAGAATAAATGGAACACTTTAGAAAGAGCTTTCAAAAAGAAAACAGAAAATAACAATAAAACCGGCGGAGCACGTGCTTACGAGAAGTAAGTTTTTGTAAGTTGAAGTATAATCATATCAATTGATATTTTGTAGAGAATTAAGTGAATGCATGCTACAAAAGTCGTCTGTTATACCAGAATTCTTACTTGGATCGAATGATAATGGGAAGAACCGACAGGGTTTATTAATACAAGCAGATTGTGCACAAGCAAGTAACAGTTCTAGTCCTAGCCCACAAATGGTGGAAAATAATTCTTCGAATAGTGAAACAACATTAAATACCAGAATAAAGAACTAAGGAATTCAAAAGGAAAAATGATTTAACAATTTAATGTTTTGCATATTAATTATAAAACATTCATAATGAATTAGATATTTCATCTCTTAAATGCTTTCCATCTTAATATAATTGTGTAAATCTCTGCTTTAACATCCCAAATTAGTGAGTTCAGTATTTACTCGGCATGAACTCAAAGCAATATTACAATTTTTTTGTTTTCTACTTAAATGGCCATTGTATTTATATGGAACAATAAACCATTTTAGGCAAGGATACTGAATACACTACACTGCACTGTATTTAAGATCTAAAATTCATTTTGATTAAAATGTAATTACATTTTTATAGTTTATCGAATGAACTGATGAGTTATTTGTTTGGCAAAGTTTACCAACACAATTTAATTGTTAAGTTAAAATCAAAATAAATTGAATACATATTTAAACAATCGGAACGAAACCATATAAAGATCAAAACGTTTAAAATATCAAGGCAAAATTAGTTTGTTATTTTCTTAATCTGATTTAAGTTCAGAACTTGTGTTATCTTCCCACAAACCAGTATTCACTACAAATTCCAAACTTTCCACTACTTGGTCAAATAATCCATCTTTCTCCCACATTTCTTGAGCCAATCGATCCACATGCTTGCAATGTTTTTGTCAATCTAATGTGATTTTAGCAAAAGCGTTTTTCACTAGCACTTCGATTTCCTTGGTGCTTTGCTGTACGTTGTTCATTGCGACCTTATGTTTTACCAAACTCCATATGAACTCAAGTGGATTAAGATCGCAATGATATGGAGGCAAAAGTAACACTGTATGTCCATGTTTTTTAAACTTCATCCACATAAATTGTTTTAGTGTGACTAAACTGTTTCACCAGTTCTAACAATTCGGATTTCCGCATATCCCCAGTTGTTGAAACCTCGTTACTTTCAAGCCAATCTCTAATTTCCTGCTTTCTTGTGGCTTGGGTTGGGGGTTTGTTAATTTGAACACTGTGGTACGGTGCATTATCCATAACAACTATCCCTTTAGGATGCAAATTTGGGATCAATTGTTTTTCGATCCACTGCATAAAATTCTGATGATTCATGTCATCGTGGTAATCCCCTGATTTGAAAATTAACAACGCGCTGTTTACAAATCCGTGTGCACCACCTGCGTGTACTGCTGACCAGAACGATCAGCTTTGTATATACCTGGTTGGTCCTTTGACTGCCAGAATTTACTCACCCATAAGATGGATGAATAAAAGTTTCGTCTAAATACGTGATTGGTTTTTTATTGTCTCCGAGAGCACATTTTTCTCTGCACTTCCGTAAATAACGAGAACGCCAAGCTATGATATCATTGCGTTCCATGAGCAATTTTCGTCGGTTTTCACATGTCTTAAATTTGAAGCCAATTTTTAAGACTTCTTCGAATAGTTTCTTGTCCACCAGTATAATTGATCTTGTCTTGCATCTTATTCACTAAAATTTTTAACGTCGGCACTTGTTTGTCAACAGTGAACACCTCTTACACTGTTCTTTTTAAGATTTCTAAATCACACTAATCCATTACTATTTTGTTGGATCTTCCGCTTCTCCTTTTTTTCGAAGGTGAACGAGTAAATCACCATCAGCCACAGCAGCTTCTTTTCTGATCCTGAAAATAGTAGCAACTGATTTCCCAACAGCAGCCGCTGCAAGTTCGGTTGCCATGACCAAAGGAATGCCCCTTCACCAGCAGATTTTTGTCTATCAAAGAACTGTATAACATCTTTGATAATGTTTCGAGCCTCAGAATGTATAGTTTTCTTCGTAGTTCCAGCCATAATAGGGATAACCGTAAAACATAAAAATTACATTAAAATTACATTTTTATAAGAATTCTTGTTCATACCTTTATTTCACAAATAAAACAACCAAATTCTTCAAAAAAACTGATTTTAACAAACAAGAGTAACACAATAAAAGGATTAAGTAATAAAACGCACGCGGAAAATGTCAGTTGTTAACTGTAATAATTTACTTTTAACTGTGAACGTACCACTTTATAATTCTCAAATATGATTGGACAAATAATTTGCCGCGTCAAAAATTTCAAATATATTATCCTTGTTTATATATATAAACAAGGATATTATTTTAGTTGACATATTTTCCGACTATCTTGTTTGCGGAGTGGAGCCCTACTAAAATAACGGTACAATTATAAACGAGTTAATTCTGATTATAGGCAACACTAAACAAATTAGAATGTGCCTTTATTTAGGGTATATTTGCAAGAGGCGCTTTAATATAGTCGAGGAAACAAGGCTAGTGATTTTACTTGGTCATACTGTAAAGCTAGTAATAAAATGCACTTGCATTCTTATTTCGGTTTTGAGCTGTCGATGGATGTCACATTTCTGACCTTAAAGGATCGAACAAATGAACAATCGGAGTCTACATTTATAGACAACACAGCCATTGGGCGCGTTTCCAGTGCCCAGCTGCTGGATGTGATTGAAAGCGATAGTTCGCTGACGTCCAGCCTAGACAAGGATAGCTTTCAGCCGTTGAGTACTGGCGAGCTCGCCCATTGTTATGGTAGATTTTCGTTAAACAACCGGAGAGCTACAAAACATGGAAAAATGATAACTTATGGTTTGAAATGGTCCCTATTTTATTTAGAACTGGACATCGAATTTGGTCACGGTTTACTCGGGCAGGCGCTATTCTCTTGCAAACAGCATTTTATTAAGCTTTAACTCTAGCTTGACGTATTGCTTGTATTTCATTTTTATATTTGTAGTGGAGAATAAAACAAAACACAGTATTATATATTTTGTCTTTAATAAAAAGGATTTTCATACTGAAGGCTCTTTACTTTCCATGACCTCTGTAACAAAAAATTACTTAATTAAAAAACAAAATTGCAACTATTGTTGTAAACACAAATATGTTGTCTCCATCGTCCAAACAATTTTCTTCTGATAAACTGCCACCGTAGGTTATAAAGAGAAACGATATCAGAAGCATCTATAACTTTTTCGATTTCGAGTCTTTCAAAATTAGTTCGTCCTAATGTTTAATGTAATTTCTCCAATAGGTTTTACTAAGTCTCTCATTCCAAGTACGAATTACATCATTTGGAGATCCATTAGTTTTAATAGGTAATTGCTTGAACGTAGATGTTTGTACTTTCTGAACAAACCATTTCAATACCGCTGTATTGTTTCTGCATAACAATCCAAATACTACTCTCGTTTCGGCAACTTAGTGCTTACAATATCCCATATTTGGTACTACACTTGAATATTAATATTTTTAGACTCGACCCACTCTAGTAATTTGCTTTTGGACCAACTGGAACATGTAATTGGTTCCACCAATCGTGAACGGTAACTGGCGTTATCCATGACAATTAAACTGTGTTTCCCTAGGATGGGTATAAGTTGGGTTTTGATCCATTTTTTAAAGTTTCCCCATTTCATGTTATCATGGTAGTCGCCGGTTTGGATCGGATTGTAGGAAGCTCCAATAAACATTTTTTAATATTAGTTTTTTTAAACTGAAAACTAACTTTATGTGTACAGTTAATAATGGTTCATTTGCAACATTAATTATCAGGCATCAGATAGTCTTTTTGTTCTCCATACTGCTTTTGTCGATATTCCGAAAGCCTCTGCAGGTAGTTCAGCTGCGGACTTGTTTAG
Organism: Vesta saturnalis; assembly: GCA_036346205.1. NCBI lineage: Eukaryota > Metazoa > Arthropoda > Insecta > Coleoptera > Lampyridae > Vesta > Vesta saturnalis. The sequence continues at coordinate 1,644,144 of JARFJB010002082.1, forward strand.
AATTGTTAAAATGTCCATGTATCTTTCGTAAAAAGCGTGGCTTTCCGTATGAACAAATTTCCTTCATCGGTAATTCTTTTGACCATATTTCGGTTTTTTATCCGGTTTGCAACTGTAATCTGGAGCCAACCATGATTTTGGTACCTTTTATGTTCTTTAATGCCTGTAAAATAACAAAAGGTATAAAAAGGACTTGGGGTGTTCCTCAGATTATAATATCGTATAATATCGAATAGAACAGAATAACTCTAATAATAGAAAATGTTACTTTATTCACAGCAACCACTTTAATTTGGTTCATATAAACTATACGAGACGCTAGATTTGGACGTTTATAGAAAATAACGCAAATAAAATATCTAATGTGGAACACCACATGCCCTCCAACATATAAAGCTGAAATTAAAAGAAATAAAATTATTTTAATAAAATTTTTTTAGGATAATTTGAAACCTCTTTTACAATAAGTTCATTACGAAAATAGGCAACAATGTAAAAACAAAAACAATATGTCAGAATGATGTTGAAAACTTCATGTCAGATAGAGATTAATAGACATAAGTAGATGTTAACTAATAAAATATTGCAAAGCCGCCCGCTTTTAAAAGATATCAATAATATTCTTTTTCTATTTTGCGTGTTTAATATGTACATTATGACACTCAAACGGGTGTTTGAATGTTTGACTTTAAAGTTTAGTAACCTAACATTTTTTTTTCTAGATGTTGGTATGTAAACTAATGAAGTTCTTTATTGACGTATGTAAACGTAAATGTAACATAACCTATTCTTATTTGAAATGTGTATATATCCTTTGTATTGAATTATTCCTGATTAATGTATTGCAATGATTAAGATGACCAAAACCGAATATGGACGATTTCTCTTTTTTATTGTGTTTTAAGATAAAGCGTCAATATGCTTTCAAATTAAGCCGATTACATCTTTTGTGTAAAATATAACCTTCATTTAACCTTGTTAACTTCACTTGAGTGTAAATTATTAAGTTTACATAGTATAGTGTAATTTTATTCCAATTATAATGTATATAGTATACAACTTCTATTGAGAACATATTTATAAGGTAGTTTGAAATGAATTAGTAACAAATAATAGTTTTAATACCCTATATATGTATCGAACTCAATCAAACAAATACCACTGTTGCCAACCTACATTCAAAATTATGAAATAAGGTGACAAATCGAATTTACATTTTTTCAAAATTTTCAACACAAATACGCAAAATAGAAAAAATAGTATAAGAAACTCGTTTCATAAGACGCTTTATCGCATTCGTCCATTAGAAAACTCCCCGCTGCGCGGGTCGTTTTCTAAACTTGCTCATGCGATAAAAACGCGTCTTATGAAACTTGTTTCTTAATATACTATTAACGATTTTCGTTCATATTTAATTCATTTTGGGACTTACCTTGCGTTATACTAAGAAACTTTATAAAGAAAAGTTATGTATTTCTACATCTTTGAAATATGCAGCGGTTTTAGTAATTTTCGTGCCTGTTCAAATATAGTATATTTAAATAATAGTGGGAAGCAGTCAAAGGTCACTAGGTAGTTAATTAAATTTCTTCGATGATCTTATTTATAACATGCTCAGCAAGACTGCAAGATTTTATATTACGTCTGCATCTTAAAGATGGACTATAATATTATTAAAATCTTAACAATTGAAAAAAATCTCAACAAGCGACCTTTTCTTGAAATGGTTTATATTAATTATAGACGAGAAGCTATATGCATGAGTGCTTCCTCCAATCAGCAATGAGCACATAATAAATTCGTTTCAAACAATGGAAATAAAAAAGAAAATTAAAATCTACGTTAACCTAGGGTTATAGTAGATTTTAAAAAAATGGATACAAAGAAGAAAATTAAAATCTACGGTAACCTTAGTTACCGTAGATTTTAATTTATTCCCATTGTTTGAGATGACCTCGTTGCTGATTGGAGGAAGCACTCCTGCACATAACTTCTCGTAATTATAGTGACGAAACAATGAATAAGAGGACTGATATAAAAGACTTGAGTACTATGTATTTGTTAAAGAAACAAAAAGAAATTAATTTTTTACCTCGTCCTCCTTAAATTAATATGATTTTAGACTCCATATGTATTTTACTCTATTTTACACACTATGTTTTTAGTACTTTTTAAAATTAATTGCATTAGTGAATATCTTGTCATAATTGACAATTTTGTCACTACATTTTGTATACAGGGTGTGCAAATAGTATCGCACAAATGGGATTATGTAAAAACGGTTTGACATTTAGATTTGACCTTTGGTGGGGTTAAATAATACATACATACCCATATTTTGATATGAGTTTCATTTGTTTTGTGCGACTGGTGTTTATCAAAGGCAGCCATCTTGAATGTTTTAAATGGCAACCTAAGTTGAGTTTGGTGTCATTTGGCAGGTAATTGATTTAGAAATACAGCACGGTATATCTAAGCTTGTTTAGTCTAAAATAACGAAGAAAATTAAAATATTAAACAAATAGTTCAAGTGAATAAAACAAAAGAATTGAACAAGAAAAGTGAGTTACTTAATTGATGAAAATTACAATAACTGCTTAAATTGTTGTCAATTCGTTTCTTGACAATAGCTAAGTCTATCAACAAAAGCACCCAATGCATTCTACAGATATGCCGGAGAAATGTTTGTGATCGCAATTCTAATTCGAGTTTTTAATTCACCTAATGTTATTGGCCTATTAAATAAATAAATAAATAAGCACACTTATTTCCACAAAAACCAAACCGTATTTTACATCCGACTCTACATGAAAAAAACAAGCTTATGATAATATCGTATTGTAGTATTTGCTATCAGTTCGAATTAGAAAAGCGATAAAGAGTATTAGAAATTGCTAAAATTGATACCAATCAGTAGAAAACAGAAATGCTACATTTGAACTAATTTTTGTATAAGTTGTATTTATTTACAGCCCTTTGTCCAGAAAATGTACCCTCTACACAGTTAATTTGGCTTTTTAATTTTCCTCGTTATTTTAGAATAAATAAGTATATGATATACCGTAGTGTATTTCTAAATTACCTGTCAAATGACACTATACTCAACCTAGGTAGCAATTTAAAAAAATTCAAGATGGCTGCCTCTGTTAAACACCAGTCGCACAAAACAAACGAACCTCATATCAAAATATGGGTATTTATGTGTGTTTTAACCTCACCAAATGTCAAATCTAAATGTCAAAACCGTTACTACATAGTCGCATTTGGTGCAATACTATTTGCACGACCTGTATATAACATACAGTTAATGTTTCTTTTTGTTCCTAGTTTTAATTAATATTTCATGTTAGTACCTATAATTCATCTTTAATTAATGAAATAATGGTAATCAAATTGTTTTATAGTTAGTCTTGATAAAGAAATTAAACATTTTCGAAAGCTTGGCTTAAAAACTAAGAAATTTAATTAACTAGTAACTTTCGACTGCTTCCCACTATTATTTAAATGTATTATATGTATATGTATATGTTGATATATATATATATATATATATATATATATATATATATATACTATGTTGTGTGTGTGTGTGTGTGTGTGTGTGTGTGTGTGTGTGTGTGTGTGTGTGTGTGTGTGTGTGTGTGTGTGTGTGTGTGTGAGTGTGAGTGTGTGTGAGTGTGAGTGTGTGAGTGTGAGTGTGAGTGTGTGAGTGTGAGTGTGAGGTGTGAGTGGTAGTGTGAGTGTGAGTGTGAGTGTGAGTGTGTGAGTGTGTAGAGTTGTGAGTGTGTGGGTGTGTGAGTGTGTGAGTGTGTGAGTGTGTGGTGTGTGAGTGTGTGAGTGTGTAGTGTGTAGTGATAGTGTGTGAGTGTGTGATGTGTGTGTGTGAGTGTGTGTGTGTGTGTGTGTGTGTGTGTGTGTGTGTGTGTGTGTGTGTGTAGTGTGTGTGTGTGTGATGTGTCGTTGTTGTGGTGGTTGCGTGCGTGCTGCTGTGCGTCTGTGATTGGCGTGCGCTGCGTGCTGTGCGTGTGCGTGCGTGCTGTGCGTCGTCGTGCTCGTGCTGTGTGTGTTAAATATATAATTGGTACTTGGGACATTATTACGATACAGTTAAATGAAATCTATCCAGGAATCAGGATGAGGAGAATAAATACATGTATCTACTCAAATGAATAAGTTTACCAAATTTCTTTGTGAATTAGTTTTGCATATTTAATTTCGCTTTAGAGTTTGGATAAATAAAATGCGAATTGAACTATAACAGACATACAGTCATACAAAATTTAGAATTACCTCTCATTCCAACTATAATTGAGCATCCATCATCTTCTATTCTACATCTTATTGACAGTTCACAACCAAAAATCGTTAGAAAACGGTGAGATTAATTCAGTAAAATATAAATTTTACACACTGCTTTGGCCATATATGCTTATGGGGAAATGCGTTAATAAATACAGTAACGTATACTAGTGGGACAGTGTACGCATGCATGAGGGTGTTCGTGTTCGTGCTACGCCCGTGTTGTATGGTGGTGCTTGTTTTTGTGTGGATGCATGTTAGTATCCATGATAACTACAGAGAGCCAACACGCACGTACTTAAAATTACATATTTAAGTTTTTCATTTCCCCTGAAGCTGGTTGAATTTTGGGAGAAATTCAGTTGTGGAGAGGAAGAGTGTATTAGTGCCAGTTTTTGCTTTTTATCAAATATTTCTAAAACAGTTGCATAGTTCAACGATATAAACGTACCGACATATAAACCTCACACATATCGATTAATTATGTCCTGTAGAATTTGTTGATACGACGCGTAAGTTACCGGGAAAAAATTTCTTAAGACAGAATTTGTGTTAGTTCAAAATGTGTAGACATATTTTTTAAATTTTAAATTTAATTTTACATAACTTGTCTTTATAAAGGTCTAAAACTAAGTTAAATAAAATTGAAAACACTGAAACAGTATTATCGGGGGTAATACCATAAGAGCTTGTGTTTAATCGGACAAACTTTCATTTTGAAACGACCGAAAGCTTTGTTGCTTGGTAATTGACGAGAGCGATTTTACATTTTGTTATTTGCTTGAGTCATATTACATAAAAGCAGAGATTGAGTTTTGTGAAAATGAAGGTTGGGCCCGGGAATAAACACAAGCTCGAAAGGTATTTGGTAAGACAATTTAATTAATAATTTAATTAAAAGTAATGAACTATATTTTAAGCGTTACTGATAGAATTCAACTATCGTTACCATGGAAACATATTAACATGTATTATTATGAGTTTTTGTTATGAACGAATAAGTTCAGCCTTGCGATATTGCAGGCTCACATTCCATTAATATCAGTAATTTGATTGTAATCTCATTATATTTAGAATTTACATCAGTTCTACATACATAAAGACAAAATTTACATCGATTGGGACTTGAGCCTTGATGGCGCAGTTGGTTAGCGCGGTACTCTAGCAAAGTACAGGTCCTAGGTTCAAATCCTACTCGAGGTAAACTTTTTATTTATGGATTTAATAAAATTAATAATAATTTTTAATATCAACATGTAGTTTATCCACTTGGATCTACTAGCAATATATCCGATGTGAAAGTGACAAAACGTATATTAAAATGCATTGTTTTTGACAGATGAATTAAATTGTCGATATTTTTTATAGAAGCGGGCGGCTTTTTGAGTATTTTTTAAGTTAACATCTAGATGTCCATTAACCCATCTCCCATGAATTTTTGATCGTCCATCTGACACACATAATTGATTTTGTTTATATTATGTTGCCTATTTTCCTTACAAACGTATAAAATTGTTTCATTTTTTTTTAATTTCCACTTTGTATGTTGGAAGGTCGTGTGTTTCTCCACACGAGATATTTTTCTAGGTGCGATACAGTGAAACAGTCATGGAAAAAATAAAAATATGGGACAGTGTAATCATTACGGAGGAATGTACTAGACTAATTTTCCTCACATTATACAACACTTTCAGTATTCAAGTATTACGTGGATTTTAATTAGAAAGCCAAAATTTAAATTTAAAGCCTATTTGATAATGTACAACAAATTAGATTTTTTGTGTATATAATAAATAAAAAGTACAAAATATATAATTTAATTTTTAAATTAAGAGGTAGAATTTATACAAAATCTGAAAGTAACTACATTTACTATACATTCTTTCATGATCTAATATGTAAAAAAGTAATTGAATGCAAAAAGCGCATTTAAAACTAAATTAATGGCATCTGTACAATTATTTATAAATTTTAAATTATTCCTTATTTTCCTAATACATGATCATACGTGTATACATTATTTGCTGCTCCACTATAATCGGCCCACTTGCTAAAGTCGATACTTGGAATTACACCACTGCGACAAGGTACACGAGGATTTCTAAAAAAAGACACCATTATTGTGCACATAATTGGGCTGAAACTTACATTTCATGATCAGGTAAAACCATGGGATACAATTGAATGGTATCAATCAAATCAGTATTGTCACAAATTAGCCTTGCAAGTCTTGTTTTCCTAATTTCTTGAAGTTGCTCAGGTGTAAACGAAGATGGTTGATTTGGTAATTCGTACCTAATACAATTTAAGTTATTTAAAAAAAATGCAATACTAATTAGTACCAAAAGCGATCTCCTCTTTTAGCATAACTGAACTGAGTTGCAATAATACAGGCAAAAGTTGGTCCTAATAAACTTCCAGGCAATGGACGCTCAGATACACCACCTGACCAAAGATCAACATCATTCGGATGCCTATAAAATTATATATTATTAAACTATAATTACTTTGAATGATTAATAGTTACTCAAAAATAGTACTGTACTTATGTACGGTTTCATTTGGCATAGTACCAAGCAAACCTTCAAAATTGTGTGTATCTGGTAATCCGCAGAACTTTCTAAATTCCATGTATCCAGGTATGCCAAATTCTCTTCCTCTCTGCATGTTAAAGCTAACTAAATCCATGCCAAATCGTGCTCCAACCTTCTTAAATAAATGATTTGTAACTTCTTGAGTGATAGAATCATCCATAGCTTGAGCTACTTGGTTCATTAAACCCATGAAATATTCATCCAGAACTCCTGCACGATATAAATCTTGAGGCCTTCGAATTAAATCAGACAACCTTTTAGATGCTGAAAATTATCAGTTAATTTAGATTAAAAACATTTCTAACAAAAATACCGATAAATTTATGAGCTTTGCTCCACCGTTCTACTGCGGTTGGTAATAGTGAATGTCCGAAACGAAAAGCTGCTGAGGCAAACGCATCAATAACGTTTGGATTTACGGTGGTATCATAACCATCCCAATAACCTTCTTTTTGTAGCAAAAGACCAAATTTTTGCATTATTTCTTTTCCTAACAAAATTGGTAAAAATTCATTATAAGTAACATGTTGAATTTCGGCAATATTAATACGACGTGCTTCCTATAAAATCAATACTGTTACAACTCTACCTATAAAAAAAATTTGCGTTACCTGGAAAAGAGTTTCATCATCCCAATGTGGATTGATTTGTGCTAAAGCATTCGCCGCTCTGTTATGTTCACGGGCCATTAAGGTATGCATGCACGTTAAAACCAGTTGTTCATTTACACGAATTTCACCTATAACAAGAGCCATTTATAAAAAATTATTGCTATAAAAAAATCTGATGTAACTAGCACGTAACTGTCTTAGGCGTGTCGTGGTATTTTAGCAAATTGGGGCAAATGCCGTTTTTCACTTAGTCATATGTGCTACTATATTAAATGTACAAAACATATGTAATCAAATAAATATATACAAGTATGCAAATTTTTGTATTGTAAAATAGTAATATTAATCACCAGACCTGGATAAATTTGTTTATTTATTAATCATTTTCCTCTTTGTATAACATAGAACCTTAGGTTTTACATAAAATTCAGTAGAAAATACCCAATTTCATTTAGATTGATATTAATGCAATACTGACGCTTGATTTACAGTGATTGTTATAAAGTTGAGAATTTTTCCGATATAGAAAAAGTTACTTTAGGAAATTTTGTAATTCTTTAACGCTCAGTTATTACCATAAAAAACGTTCATCAAACAAATTTATCTAAAATTGAATTATATTTAATAAAGGTTTTTTGCTTTTTTCTGTCTTCGACATAACCACAAAATTAACTTTAATCTCGTCTATAAAGTACAAGTGATCTTCACCTAAATTCGATAAAACCGAGATATTTTAAAAGTAACCCGAAATATAATTTCATTAACTCATCACTTACTCACTCACTCAATTACTCATTACTACTCAGTCACTCAATTACTCATTACTACTTCACTCAGTCACTCACTCAATTACCCATCCATTCCTTCACTTACTCATTCGCTCGCTCCTTCACTCACTCACTCATTTAATCACTCACTCACTCACGCACTCACGTCACTCACTCACTTACTCAAACACCCAAGTTGGAAATGGTGTAGATGGTTTTCAAAATAGCGAATATTATAAACCATTGAAAAGCCTATATCGATTTTTTCATTAATAGGTGTGTTACATTCGTTACTTAACGCAAACAAAATGTACGATGACATGTTTATTGTCTGTGTGATATATATTATTACGATGTTACTTAAAAACTTCTGTTTACATTTTTAGCAGGGTTTGTACTTTTTATATTATACGGGTTACGTATTTAATTTGTCGTTCTTCACTTATAATGATGTTTATTATATGTTTATATTTCTTTGCATGTATAGTTCAACCCATTCGTTCCCACTGTACTCATTCGAGTACACTGTATAAAATAGCATGATTAAGCTACCTGTGCAAAAATAAACAATGTTCAAATACGCCAACTTGTTCATTCCGAAGCAGCAAGTCATTACGTACATAAAGAAATATGTGTTAGTGCGTATAGTGAATGTGAAAGGTTTGCAATCTTATTTTCTAAAATAATAATTAATAATATTCATATTTTGTTTTTTACTGCTATAGCTATTTAAGTTTCGTACTATAATTTGAATTTTTATTTCTAAACAACAATATGGACATTCCTTACTGTAGCCATTTGAGAACAATGGGTTAATCTGAGAGAAATCATTCAAGATGTTAATTTGGATTATTATTTACAGATCTTGAAAACCTAGATAAACCCATAGGCGTGTCTACTTTTATGGAAGAACGTTCAGGCAACTGGAAACTGCAGTTGAAGCAGTTTCTTTTTCTAACATAAATAATGTAAAGCTAATCATAATTCCTCCTAAACCAGTAGATGCACAAACTGATGAAGAATATATAGAAGATGATATTCTTGACGATAATAGTACCTTGCCTACCGATGTTGCTGGATCCATAGAAGTTTGTTTTGAGTCTGAATCAAATTCAGAGGATTCCGAAGATGAGGAATGGAATATTCCTTTGGCTCAATTGTAGACAAAACTGAACTAAAATGTACCAAAAACAAACTCAATGTCGCTAAGTTGGACTGAAGATTTTACCAATATCTCTATGCTGCGTTCACATGGATTCATCGATCGCCTAGAGATGCTCAAACATGATGTATGTGGATCCAGCCCGGTTGAAACGTTTTAAAAATTTTGGAGCACGTAAGTATATGATCGTACTGTGAGACAAGCAAATCGCTATGCACTGCAGAAAAACGATCACTCAAATTTTGTGTCTCGTACTGACGTGAAATCGTTTATTGCTATTCTCCCGGGATATTACAAACTTCCTCGTGAACAGTTGTATTGACGTTTAAGTGATGATTTGCGTGTGCCACTTGTTTCAAATTTTAACGATACCAAGAAATGAAAAAATATATTCACTTGGCGGATAATAGTATTTTAGATAAAGATGACAAAATGGCAAAAGTCCGACCACTCAGGAATTTATTGAATCAATGGTTTCGATAGTGGGGAGTATTTCATCAATACCTATCAATCGATGAAGCTGTGGTGAAGTACTTTGGATTTCAGTTAGAAAAGCAATATATCAAAGGAAAAACTGTACGCTTCGGTTACAAGGATTGAATGCTGTGTCAGCTCCAGTGGATACTGCTATGCATTCGAATGCACATACTGTGGTGCAAAAAAATATTTATCCAACAAATTACCTGCTCTGATATTAGGTTCTACAGTAGTGTTGGATTTACTAAAAGTCATTGCTGTTCGGCCCGACCACATTATTTCTTTGATGATTACTTAACAGCCACGCATTTTTAAAAACATTGCGGGATAATGGACAGAGGGCCACCGGAACCATCAGATAAAATAGGACTACAAAGTGCCAATTTACAGAAACAAATACGTTTCTCAAAAAAGGAAGAGGCTACTATGACAAATTGTATGACAGTAATTCATTATTACTCTTCGTTCGTTGGAAGGATAATAATGTGGTCACTATGGTTAGAAATTACGACTCTGTGGAACCCTTGACAACTGTCAAACGATGATACATATGAGTACATATGTATATCTATCTAGATGCAAGATTTATAATACTGTACTCCTATATCATTCGTATTTTGTATATGTACGTACTTGATCATTTGGTTTCATTGTACCTACATGTGTATCTATCTAGATGCAAGATTTATATTCCTATATCAATGCAGTGTGATAGCTGTTAAAATGATTCAACGTTTGTTTATTATTGAAATGTGGATGGTTATTCGTACTTAACACCACTTTTATGATTGGACGTCACTGGTATTAGAGTTGGTAATAACTAGCGTTCAATTGTAACGTTTTTTTTAAATTAAGGTGGCGACATTTTAATTCCTGAGGAAGTTTAAATATTTTCTGGATTTTATTTAATCCATCGATGAGTGTTGGTTTTATATTTATTCATCATTAGATGAAATACTTATTTGTAGTTACGCGGTTCCGTTAAGGATAAAGTGTCAGGTGAGACTTGATGTCTGATTTTCTATTATCGGAACATTCTTTACTTCTACCCATCAACATAACCTAACAGCTATCTTCGACATAACTAAAGTCCTAGAAAAACATACCTTCCGTGTAGAAAAGTTTCCATTATCTATTTGGTCTACGAATATAATCTTTATCAACCGATGCATAGCATGTTATAGAACCTGTTGTTTTGAAATTTTACATTGCCTGAAATCGGTATAGATGCTATCTAATTTTACCTCAGTAAGATAAGTTTTATCTTAATGCTTTCGCTTTTGTTTTATTTAGGTATTTACAGAAGTTATTTTTGGGTCCCATAATTATAACCACAATTCTAGAAGCTTCCAAAATGAACACTTGTTGCTTTTTTGAAATTTTGCATCTTATTCTATTTACTGATATCGTTTTGGACAGCCTTTATACCTATTTTTAAGATAAGAATAATAAATAAAATAAGAATTTTGAGACTCAAAAGCTAAATTACCGATTATTTCTATGCATTTGTGATTACTTGTGCTTTTAATACTTAACTTTTTCAAATGTAAATAAATCTATATTAATGTACAGATACCCTACTTTATTGGTGCTAAAATTTAAGTTGTTATTTAATTCATAACTTTATAAGTACTCAAGTAAAATTAATCATTTTTATATGTACCTTCAGACAACGTCAATTTTACTTGTGCAAGCTTTCATTTAACTTGTTCAGGTTTTTGTAAATAGAAAACTTTCTGTAGGGTGCATTCAACCTTGCTGCCTTAAATTTGTGTTATTATTAATACTTAATCTATTAGTTTATTAGAAATTCAAATATTACAAACCGAATTAATACTTTTTCGTTAATTAAGTGTCGACACTTCTGAGTTTAGCTTTGAGTTATCCATATTTAAAGCTACATAGGTTCCTATTTATCCCATTATTAGACTGGGTACCTGAACTAACTTAAAGGGCATTAATCTAACTACTGTTTTGGAGTTGCTTTATCTTTACATTCATTGTATTTTTTTGCTAAGGATAGAAATAATATATTACATTTTCCATTTTGACTCGTAGTGTTTCAGTTTTGACTAATTCTACTTTAATATTTAGGACTGCTTTTTATTACTTTTAACTGGTGCTCCCTTTGCTCTTAACATTTAGCTTCTCCTTCGTCATTGTTATGGACCTGTAACACCTCTACTATGAGTGAGCTACCGGCAAGACCTTAAGCTATCTTCGATACTATTAGTTAGCAGTCCGGTACGGTAAGTTTAGTACACCGTGGAGGTTTTCACGTAACAGGTGCTTTCCGAATAAGAATATAAAAAAACTTACCCGCCTCAAAGCAATACATCGATTTGTTTGGTCGAGTACATCCTTCATCAGGGATGTCCAGTTTTAAAGGTAATAAATCTTTTAGTCCGTATTCAGAAAATACTGGATTCATTCTTAATTGACCTCCATAACCAGAACGCAGTTTTCTAATAATAGCAGACACTCACTAATTTTGAACATAAACTTAGATATAAGTACAAACCTTGCAAATTTTTCTGTAACACCGTATACCGTATTTCCATCGAGTACTCCTGTTAAAGTGTTGAATGGCACTCTTGAACCTAATAATAATAATAGTAATCTTTATAAGTGAATTAAATTGTAAAGAATATTCATAAAAAATAAAATAAATTTACCTAATCGACAACCTGGTCTTGCTGCAGGGAAAGCACGAACAAAATCAATACATTTAACGTTGAATAAACGGTAGAAATAATCATCATCGGGAATTGGAATTTCATTGCAGTATGGATGCTTGAGATGAGGTGGTCTATTGCAGCATTCTTCAGGATCATTTCTATTTAGGGGATCTGTAACAATAAAAGATCAATCAGAAACATGGTTATTATTATTATTATTATTATCATCTATTTAGACATAAAATCCATACTTAAATTTGGGAAAAATCTTCTAAATAAATTAATTCAAAATTCCTGAAGTAACACTTCTTTGGTTATTAAAATATACTACACACACATACGCACATATGCACGAATATATATATATATATATATACATACAAATATATATACAGGTATGGAAAAACATTATTGCGGGTTTGACTTATAATCAGCATGAAAGAAACCCAATAAGCGTTATATGAGTGTGAGAGAGACATAACTTGACCGATGTTGCCACTTGTAGATATTTATATGTAGGCACAAAATATGAACTACTTAAGTCTCCTTCAATCTAGCTTCAACATTTCTAACGAAACCAAAGCAATTAAGATGATGTTGAAAAGTCGCGTGTTCTTTAAACTATTAAGTAAATACTTTACACTTAAACATTAAATGATAATACCTCAAACATCGAAGTTTACTGTAATTGCGAATTTATGACATGTTCGATTACTACTCGTAAGAAGAACCAAGAAGAAACAGAATACACTTTTTTCAAAACTCTACTTTATAAGATTTTGAAAAAATCTCCACCTTGCGTAAGGCAGTAACCCGATCTGTGATAAAATTCAGTTCGGGTGTTTTCTAACATTTCTTGGGCGATGCTGTTTAAACAGTCTGTAATTTTGACACGAAGTCGTCCAAATTGTTACACGTTCATGCCTGTGCCCATAAATTTGCTGGGATACGTATCCTCAAACAAAAAAGTGGTTCGGCGCGATATCAGGTGAGCGAGGAGGATATTTCATACTACATTTTCCACTAATAATACGGTTAGGGAACGTAGTTTTCAAAAACTGTTGAACTCTTATTGCAGTATGAGCAGGACAGCCATCTTCTTTATACCAAATGTCATCAAAATTAATATTGAGGTGTTGAACAGCTGGACCTATCTGATTTCTCAACAGTTCTAAATATTTGTCCGCATTCAAGTTTCCGTTGATAAAAAATGGACCAATTATGGAATTGCCTAAAATTTCTGCCCACACATTAACTTTTTGGGCGTATTGTGTTCGGTAAGGAATACTAATGTGTTTGTTTTCCCGAGAGTAACCAACAGCGACAGACGGATTGTGATGAGCACTCGTCGGTAAACAAAATATTTTCAATAAATCTTTCGTTTTCATTAGCCCGATTCATCATATCTTCACAAAATTCCATACGCTTTTGATGATCTTCTGGAAAAATTTCTTGTGTAGTTTGCAACTTATAGTAACGGTATTTATTTCTTTTCAAGATATTGTGAACTGTTCTTGGTTAAATATTCATTTCCTCAGCAATTTTTGTACTATTGGACACTGCAACTTCTTAGAGTTCGCGCTCTTCGTTTAAGTTACGACCAGGATGCTCACCATCATTACCATCAATGCTACTGCATTTTCTATAATTGAAACATCCACATATTTCATATTTTCAAACAGTACGCAAAATCGTACTTTCTGATGGAATTGGCCTGCTTTCAAAGGAAAAAGTAAACCTGCCCATTATTTCTTGTGGAGTGCTTCCTGAATAATACCACTTAATAATCTGTATTTTTCTTCAGTGGAATACATGAGTATTGTGTCGGACTTCCAAAAACACTGATTTTCAATTCTCATTGACACTAGCAATTAAATGTGTCATTGATACTAGCCTACTCAAAAAACCATGTATGGCATCAGCGGTTTTAGTTTGTTGTGTATTCTATATCACTTAGCACTTGAACTGATTGTACTGTCTTTGTTTTACTTATTATAAGTCAGACACGCGATAATATTTTTCCATACCTGTATAACATTGGCAATTACATAGTCTTTAAATACTTATTTGTGGGGAGTTAAGTTTAAATTAGTTACGAGTTATACGGGTTACAATGATCAAGGTTACAGCTATCAAAAAGGCCGTAATACCATCCACTATGGTGGATTTTGGTCTTAAAATATCGTATCGAAAAGAAGATGACCTGCCCCATGTAGAATACTTAACTGGAAACCCTATTGGAAATGTTCGGAGTGCGGCGTAATGCGACTGAGCGTGCCTAGAACAGAAACGTGACGAAGACGTCTAGACCTACTCAGACGGCTGAGCAGGGGCGATGTAGATTCAACTCAAAACACTGAAAAGGAATGAATGTTGTATCACAAGCATACTAAGGAAGACTATAGGGTAAACCTACAGTCGTATGTCCCGAGACAAAGTCTTTTAGGACTGTATATTTCATGATGAGCAAGCTCATGTTGGCGCCAACTATGGATCTATTTCTGAGCACTTCATGTACGATAATCTTAATCAAACGTTATATTAAACATTGTGTTATGTGTGCGATCAAGAAAACAAGAACAGGGTTGAGCAAGGTGCCTAAACGCGGTGGAAAAACCAAAAGAATCCTTCCACACCTTCCATATGGACTGCTTCAGTCCTTTTCCTGTGGCTACCGAAAATTACAAACAAAATTATTACTAACGTATTTACGAAGTATTGCATTCACACCCCAGTGAAATCAGTTACTACTATGGACGCTCCCAAGGAACTCCCAAAATCCTGCGAACTCTTTTAATAATACAATTTTTCCCAAATATCTAGAAGCCTGGAAAATAGAATATTACTGTGTGTATGCGTACGCGTGCGTGCGTGCGTTTGTGCTTGCGTGCGTGGGTGCGTGTGTGGCGTGTTTGTGTGCGTGTGTGGGTGCCTGGTTGCGTCGTGTATATGTGTGACAGATAACATTTTTTGTGCGCTGACGCTACTAATTCATTAAAAATATTTAAAAAATGTGTTTGGTGACGCCATCATATTTAAGTTATGTGAGAAGCATTGATTATCTTTGTCAACCGGATTTAAATGTATGACAGCCGTCAGCAAATGTTAATGTATAAAAAGTCAATGGTGCCAATCTAAACATTTTCACAGTTTGCCGGCCTAGGCCCTGGAAGATTTTGATGATTGAAAAACTAGTATTGTCGAACGGAAGCACAAACCACTAGCAACGTTTATACCTACAAATCTCTATTTTGGAATCAACAGGTAGGAAAGGGAGAAACCCGACAGTCTGGCTTCTCTCTTTTGTTCTTAGTTCTTAGAAATGAATTCATTTTGGTTTTTTTTTTATTAAAGTTTATTCTGTATATAAAAATTCATCACTGCATGTTTTATATTGATTTTTCGTGGAAATGTATGTCAGGCTAACTTTCACGAAGTAGCTTCTGCTACATCCTTAAATATTCTGCAACTGTTGAAACTGGAGGCCATTTTGTTGGTGTTACTGTACTTATGCAAATATTCCATATACAAGAAGGATAAAGATTAAGTTTAACTAATGGGGAAGGAAGCAGAAATAGAAAAGGTATATACTTGCAGTTTATGGTGTGCTGTTATACTATTTTTTCATAAGCAACATGACAGTATAAATATTGATTATCTAAACTCAATTAAAAAGTGAATGGATATATAAAAGTAGGTAATACGCGCAATTTGGACTTAATCTGGGAAGCTTTAGACCACACATTTTATTCAATCGTTTACGGAAATTTTGATTAGCACCTACCCATATCCAACGATAGTATTAAATTTACAATCGTCTATTACACCAATTTAGGAAATGGTCATTTGGAGCAGCTTTCGAAAAAATGCAATTGCCATACCTCAAAACACTTGTTATAAGTCTCAGCTAGAAACGGAAGCTTTCAGTTTGGGTGT
Organism: Vesta saturnalis; assembly: GCA_036346205.1. NCBI lineage: Eukaryota > Metazoa > Arthropoda > Insecta > Coleoptera > Lampyridae > Vesta > Vesta saturnalis. The sequence goes on from JARFJB010002082.1 coordinate 1,660,668, forward strand.
TAAAATATTTCAGAATTATATGTTTGGATAGAAGTTTCGGCCTCCATTATTGAATACAAAGTCCAATATCAGAATTTTAAACTCAGAACTGAGTTTAACTTTGGCGTCTCTTGGCGTTTCTTGCCTAAACGTTGCCGAACGTAGGTAATTTCAGGTTTCCCACTCATCTATCCACACTGTATGTTTTGCTTTAAACAAAACAACATTAGATTACGTTGATCCTGTGTGTTCTATAAATCATTTTGAATCAAACCTATTGTGCATCAGAAACAGCCTTCTACTAGATATGGGAAGTACCCAAGAAAAATGTATTATGAAAATGTAAACTTGCACTATCACACATAATTAAAATACTTGTCTGTTGGGTAATTAAATCGTGTATTTCCTTTATGTTTTCAATACATTTAATACTTAGTTGAGATGTTAAAACAAATTTAGGAGATATGAAAACTCAAGTATATGCTTGCTATTAATATAACAGTTTGGTAAACATATAAAGCCAACTATAGTTTCTAATTTTAGTCCTTAATAAATTAAATATTATAAAACTGCCTTCATGATGACAAATTGGAACACGTTCTAACGGACGAAAGCTAACAGGGGAAAATGTCATAATCAAAGAACAAAAAATTTAATCAAATTACGATGTAAGTGTAAAGTTTTACTTTTAAATTAATGTAAAAATTTTCACAAATAGAAACATGTGGTATCAATTAAAGACCTAGTCAAATCTAAAAAACAAATAGTATTTGGTTAATAATTGTAATTCTTATTGTACATTGCAAAAATAATGTGGCAAAAAAGATAAATTTCGGATGTATTCGAAATTTATAAGCATAGACAGAAAGTACCTTTAATGAACGAACAGGTTGGTCTTATAGACTCACTTTAACTGATATTTTAAATATAGAATTATAGTTTACATCAAGTGTGCCTTGATTTGTTACCATAACTACTTTTTATTATTTTACTTATATATTTTCTGATGATAGTGATACATGTTGTATTGAAACGCGGTGAGAAATAAATAATTATATAAAATAAATTGTCGAATTATATTGTAATTAAAAAAGTACAGTTATTCCAATGTAGCACGTTTAATATGATTTTTAATTTTAACTACATATTAAATGATTATAGTGCTGTGGTAACGACCACATCTAATTGGTAAAGCATTTACTTCAAGATCTAGGAAAAAATACATAAAAACCTGTACATACCAAAAACGTACCTACCATGTGCCTTTTTTTAATCATAAGATACCAAAACCTTTTAAACGGAGATTTTCTTCTTGCTTATTAAAGTTATTAGGATATTTGTATATCTCAATAGTTTCACATTGTAGACGAACGTAATGAGTTTACCTTGACAATATTTTACTATTATCAAATTAAATGTCATGATTTAATTATTTAAAACATGCTCAGCTACCGCAAACTTCTCTGGTTGATCAAAACTACAAAATCCAGGATAACTATCTTTTTATACGTTCATAACGAAAACTGGCAACATTGTAAAAACAAAAACAGTAGTCTGTCAGAATGGCGTTTAAAATTACATGTCAGATAGAGATTCATACATGTTAACGTAAAAAAAATTCCAAAGCCGCCCGCTTCTATAAAAATATTGATAATACACCTTCAGCATTTTCAATCATATTTATTTAATTTTAACATTTATTTCGTTTTAGATTAAAAAACTTTATAAAGAAAATTTATGTAAAATTAAATTTTCTTTAAAAAATACGTCTACACATTTGCTTATAAAATTAATCGTTATTCAGATTGAACTAACACATAAATTCTACCTTACGAATTTTTTTGCCGCTAAATTACGCGTCCTGTCAAAAAAATTGAATAGAACATAATTAATCCATATGTTTAAGATCTATATCTAGGTATTTTTATATCTTTGAAATACGCAGCTGTTTTAAATATTTGATACAAACCAAAAACTGCACCTAATAAGCCGGGCTGGATTTGTTCCAAAATCTAATCAATGAGTCAAATAAAAACAAGCTTAAACACACAATTTTAAGTACGTAGGTATTTTCATTCTAGAATTATCGTGGATACTAACATACATCTACACACACGCGCGCGCGCGCAGACACGCACGCACACACGCACGCACGTACGCACGCACGAACGCACCCACCCACACACATCCAGACATGATGGTAGATCTTGGCGAAATTTGGCCAAAAGTTATTTGTATATGTAGATTGGAAGGTAAAGAATTGAAATTAAAATCATTTCATTTCTTTTAATTCAAGTTAGCATCTAGATGTCTATTAACCTCTGTCTGTTAGACATAGATTATTGTTTTTGCGTTTACAATGTTGCCTATTTTCGTAATGCATAATTATCATATAAAAGATGTGATTAAAGTTATTTAATTTCTTCTAATTTCCATTTTGTAGGTTGGAAGGTCGTGTGGTGTTCCACACAGTTATTTTACTTTCCTCATATCCTACTTTCCTCGCGCTTTCTAGAGTCGAAATGGTACAGTAACCCATTATGTTTGCCCGACGAATGAAGTGAGACTGACTGACGAATCACACGAACTGGCTTTAACTCCGAATAACACAAGCATTTTTTTCAACCGTCGGTTAGATATAAAAAATAATGGTTAAAATTTCATCATCAAATACGCATTGTAGAAATTGCACAATTTGCCACAAACAGTGTTAATAATTTATTATATTGCCTACAAAATCGGGTAGTGTATTTAAAAGATACCCAATGTTGTGCGATGAGAAAAAGGTAAAAAATTATTTTTCGAAACTGTCAAGTGAACCAAAAGTGAAAAGTTCAACAATGTGGTCGCATTATTCTATGATAAGGTCATTGCTAAACATGAAAGAGGGGATAAACATAATAAAAATAGTAAGTACTGGAAGCTGCGTGCTTATTTGATTGAAGAAGCAGAATGAATTATTATAAGTTTTGTTATGAACGAATATGTTCAAAAGTAAATATGTAATTTAAAATTATTACCAATTTTATTTATTTAAATTAATAATAATTTTTAAACAAAATAATGATTACATTCCAAAAAAAGCTAAAGTATTTACAAGTAGTTCTTATTTGAAGCTCTTAATCGTCAGTATTTAGATATTTAGCTAAAATTTATATATAGAGTTTTAAATTCGTGTTACTTTGAGATTGTTTTCGTTATTGGTTTCTCTAGCGATAGATGACATGTAAGACTTAGGTCTGCTCTTCAAATAAGAAGTCTTTACGGTAAAACGAAAAAACCGTGATCATTTCTACAATTTTTTCTAAGGCAGTTTTGGAAAGACAGTTTTTACTAAAATTAATGTAAACAAGTACTGTCTAATGTTTGTTATATAATCTAATAAATTCAATAATAAAATTTTGGATTAGGTCAAATTAAGAAAAAGTTTGCTTTGTGATTTGGTTTAATAATGTAATCAAAGAGTGCCTACCTACAATATACTCATATAGTATGCGTATCTAATAGGTATCTAACATTAAAGAAAAGTTGATTTTTTTCCTTTCACATTTGTATAATAGGAGACGAAGAAATCTTACGTTATTATTTTTAAATTAATAAGAATAATAATTTTGAAAGTAAATGAGAGGCATGTGCCGCCACTGTTTAGAAATCAAATTTAATCTTGATCTTTAACTATATGTATGATTGATTATACCCGCTGTAAGTAAGTTTGTATTTATTTTTAGTTGTAAAAAATATTTATTAGCTAGTAGGAAGGTACCTATGTGTTCCAGAAAAATACAATTTGTCAATAATAAAAAGTTTCGTAGAAATATAAAAAAATATTTTATTTTATAATTACAGTTTTATTGTAAAAGTGTAAATTTTATTATTTAATACTATACTTATAATGTAATTTTCAAACTTGCATTGTTATTCAGTATAGATATTAATATGACTTACGTTTATCACTTCTTATGTAAGCCTCTGTAGCTCAGTGGCAGAGCACTGGTCTTGTAAACCAGGGGTCGTGAGTTCAATCCTCACCGGAGGCAGCTTTTTTTTTTATTATATTTTGTGCATTCTGTTTTACAAAATTATTACTCAATAGTATCTTACTTAAATAAGAATATTTCCTAAAAAATAATATTGTACTAGAAATTAATATCCTATTTGCATACCTTTCAACTTGCATAATCTGGTTTAATACCAAAGTGATAACATTCAAACAAGTATATACGAATTTTTTAGCTAAATATACTTTTAAAAATAAGGCAACTAAAAATTAACTTTTTTTCTAATTTTATGTACATGATTGTCATTTTTAGTGCTCCGGCTAAAAGGGAAAACTCGTACCAAGAAATGTGTAAACAGCGCACTACTTGCGAAAATAACTATTGTGTAAGTTTATGACCGAATTTATTATCAAATACCCTACATCTACTTAAAAATTTACAGGAAGTATATTTTCAAATTTATTCTAATTATAATTAAACAAAATGAACAGTTTACGAATGTAAAACTTATATTACATGAAAAAAGACCGGAAATGTAGAACCTAATTCAAGCGTGGCTTTATTCATATGGTAGGTATATACAATTTGAACATTGTAGAAATGGCTTCAGAAGGAACTGTTAACATGTAAATGAATCTAAATTGCGTAAACCAAAAACAACATTAATTTTTAAAACGTTATATCTTTCAACGAGACAATGTAATTAATACAGTTCTAGTTTCTTATTTTTGTGATTAATAGGTTTGTTTGATATTAATCAGCATAATAGCTTTTTATTATCATATATTATTATACAATTAATGAAGCTCTAGTAATTTATTTTTGTGATTAATCGGTTTGTTTGGATCAAGAAGTAAGATAACTTTATAACTTGTTCAGTTGCATTGATCATATCTATTTACGGAAAATATTTTGGTTGTAACGAGGATAATTTAGAACTGTCCGTAGTATCACGGAGACCATTTGTTATCTCACAATTTGTAAGGAATTAGGTTGTTTAACTTTGGACCAGCTTGTTTTCAAATTTGAACTTAAGAATATTGTACGTGTAAGTTGAAATCAAATTTATTTCTTCAAAGAAAGCGATTCATAACAGCATAAAGAAATTTAATTTCCAAATGATAACAAAAAATAAATTTCAAACCTTACATGATTCTAAACATAATTTCGTGCGTTGGTTTGTTGAGCAATAAAACGAAGATTCCAATTATTCCGTAATATTTAATAAATCGCCAGTATAATAAAACTATTAATTTTACAACAGTGTTTATTATTGATGATCACTATTTTAAATGCGAATATAACTTTTTTGTACTCATTCCATGGAAAAAGAATGTTTCCACTTATTCCCGATGCCTGGTAACGCGATTTTTCCGCACCGCGGTGTTTTTTAGTTTCCACTAGCGCCAAGAGATATTTACGTTACACGGTTGCTATTACGTTCTGATTAATATAATTATTACAAATGTCTGAAATGTCATCGTCAAATGTCAATTGTCATTTAATGCAAAATCAGTTACAAAAATGTTTATTATTGAAAAGAATTACAAGGAGTATACAGAAATGTAAGTTTACATTACTTTTAAGTATCTAAATGTGATCTTATTAATCAAACTATTTTTCAGGAGAAGTGGAAGAAAAAGTGCAATTGTGAAAAATTCATACATTTACAGTGCAATTTTAAAAAGTTTAATAAAATTTAAGAACAATGAAAGTTGATTTCAGTTTTAAAAATCTAGTAGGTGGTCGCAGATTTATCAATCTATCACGTTACCAACCCATCATTAACAAAAACTAAATAACGTTATATTTACCTGTGTTTCTGTAGTAAAAACTAACTATATAAATTTTTAGTTTCCCAATGCACGTCATTAAAGAAATATTTCAATCGCCTGCATTGTTCTGGGTTTAACAAGTCAATTGTCATTGTGTTGGTACTCAAAACCAACGATGCCAAATCTGCTTTTTTCTGGTTTTGTTATTTGTCCCGAACATTTAAGGTTATGTTATTATTGTGCTGTAGTAACCAGTTGTTACAAAAGTGGAAACCTTACTTTTATCGTTCTATTGTCTATCTAATCCAACACAATATCGATGGCGGTGAAAAACAATGAAATTTTGAAATCACCTTCAAAAAGCCTTGATTCAATTAGAAACACCATTTATAAAATGTACGTAACCACTATTTTATGATAAGTATGTTTAATTAGCATCGATTTATGAAAGGCGTCGTGAAGAGATTGATTTTAAATGGCAGAAGGCGAGCCGAGAAGACGTTTAGTGGAATTACCACATATGGCTAGCAACAGAAACCGATCTCTGATGCAATGCAAAGATATTAAAGGAGAAGTTCTTTAGAAATTTTTTGTTTCTGAAACATGGGTATGGCACTATGCAAGCTCATGGCAAGATAACAACAGTACATATGTAAAAACGATTAAAACTGATGACAAAAGGTTAGTTTTATTGTTACAACTTACAACGGTTACAAGTAATGTTACAGACACATTAGTAGTAAGGGGACACCCTCCCCACTCCTTTTTTTTACGTCACAAGCCCCGCCCCTTTCACTTTTTTATATGCCCACGTGGGAGACCGGATTTTCCACCTTATTTTTACACGCTTACGTGTAGGACGTGTTTTTCACCTATTTTGCACATCCACGTGTGAGACCGCATTTTCCACCCTTATTTTTATATACCCTCGTGTGAGACCGGATTTTCCACCCTTATTTTTACTCGCTTACTTGAAGGCTCGTATTTTCACCCTATTTTTTACACACCCACGTGTGAGACCGCATTTTCTACCCTTATTTTTATATACCCTCGTGTGAGACCGGATTTTCCATTATTTTTACACGCTTACGTATAGGACGTATTTTCACCCTATTTTTACACATCCACGTGTGAGACCGTGTTTTCAACCCTAATTATTTTTACTCGCTTACATGAAGGACCGTATTACCCTTATTTTATGATTTCTTTTGGGATTAAACCTTATGGCTGTATTAAGGACCTTTTGACAGCTAGGACTTTTGCTAACGGAGGACAGGGTGGGGCTGGTCTTGGCTTAGAACTGTATTTAGGTTGGAGCTTAGGTTTGGTCTAGGGTTAATCTTAGGTTATTTGGTGGTATTAAGGACCTTCTGGCTATATTAAGAACAGTGCCCCTGGAGGTTAGCAAATGCACAATACAATGTTGGAAATTGCATAATTAATAAGATATTATTATTGAAATTATCAACCCTATTGCTTTTAAAATGGCCACATGGTAATGGATGATCTTTTACCTAAAATGTTGTATTTCTAATAAGGATTCTGTGCGACACGTGTAGGCTTCGCAACTTGTTCTCAGGCCTTCGCCCTGGCCCTTTGAGTAAAATTGATTTTAGTGCCATCTAGCGGCGTAAAGACTAATGAACATTTTCTATAACAGAAGCTGATAATGCACACTCTCTCTTTACCTATCTTGTTTCTTCCTCCCTCTTTCACAAAACACACACACACACGCACACGCACACGCAACGCACACGCAAACAACACGCAACGCACACGCAACAACGCACACGCACGCACACGCAAAAAGAACGCAAGCAAGAACGAACGCAACGAAACATGCAACGCACACACGCAACGCACACGAACGCAACGCACACGCACAGCAACGCAACACACGCAAGAACGACACGCAACGCAAGCACATACGCAACGCACACGCAACGCAACGCACGCAACGACAGCATTTACACGCACACGCACACGCACACGCAACACGAAAACGCACACGCACACGCACACGCAACGCACACGCACACGCAAAGATACACGCACGCACACGCACAGCACGCACTACGCACACGCAAAACGCAACGATACGCAACGCACACGCATACTACACGCACAGCAACGCACACGCAACACGCACACGCACGCACACGCACACGCACGCACACGCAACGCAACGCACACGCAAATACGCACACGTAACGCACAGCAACGCACAGAAACACGACACGCACACGAAAACGCATACGCACACGCAACGCACACGCACACGCCACGCACACGCACACGACACGCACACGCACACGCAACGCAACGCACACGCACACGCACACGCAACGCAACGCAACGCACACGCAACGCACACGCACACGACACGCACACGCACATACGCACACGCACACGCAACGCACACGCACGCACACGCACACGCAACGCACACGCACACGCACACGCACACGCACACGACACACGAACGCAACGCACACGCACACGCAACGCACACACGCAACGCACACGCATACGCACACGCACATGCACACGCACAGCAACGCACACGCACACGCACACGCAACGCATACGCAACGCACACGCACACGCATACGCACACGCATACGCATACGACACGCAACGCATACGCAACGACACACGCACACGCAACGACACGCACACGCACGACGCAACACGCAACGCTACACGCAATACGCACACGCCACGCATCATGCACGCACACGCATACGACACGCTATACGCACACGCATACGCACACGCACACGCATAACGCATACGCAACGCCAACGCATACGACATGTACACGCACACGCACTACGCACATACGCACACGCAACGATACGCATACGTACACGCATACGCATACGACACCAACGTACGCACAGCACACGCATACGTCACGCCACGCATCACGTACTACGCACGTACACGCAACGTACGCATTACGACAACAACGCAAGAAGCACAATATATATTAAACTATAAACATATACATATAAAACATAATTTATAATACAACAATACATTATCAATATTACAACACACTAACACAAAACCTATATAATTATAATAATCACATATATTATATATCACATATATATTATTTATTATTTATAATATATATATTAATATTAATATATTTATATATATATATAACATTATATTAATATTATATATAATAATATATTATATATTATATAAACATTATAATAATAATATATTTTTAATATTATATAAATATTAATATATATATATATATTAAATATATATATAAAATAATTATAATATAATTATATATATATATAAAAAAATATTATATTTATTATTATATTATACAAACACACACACACACACAACTAACACTTATACACAACAAACACACACACACACACACAATTACACAACAACACACAAAAACAACCACACACACACACACACACACACACACACACAACAAAATCAATTAATTAATCAATCTCAAAAACACGTTGATCACCAGATCAATCTCAACCAATCAACCGAAATTATGTCGTACAGTTTTGCGGAAATCAGATTACAGCTGAAACTGAATACATTCAAGTTTAATTAAATATGACGTGAAATAAAATTTACCCTAATGGAATGATGCTTTATGTATGGAGATCCTCAAACAGCCACCACCTATACATTAGGAACATCATATCTGATTTATTTGCATGTTTAATTACATACACACAAAACTATTTCATTGTAACGTGTTCATTAACAGCTGTAAAACCCATTAAAAGTAATAATTACTTATATATACATAGAGTTAAATTAAAATTAACACGTTTTTAAGAATATCAGGTTGATATAACGGAAATAAAAGGCAAAAGGTTTTAATGGTTTATTATTATATAGGTGAATTAACAATAACTATAAGTTTAAATCCACGAATGCGTACTTACTATTTTTGTAGAGCGGTTCTTATGACGTTATCCTATAAGCATGATAATACATTTAAAAATCTTTATCGGATTTTGTTAGCAATATCAGGTAAAAACATAGATTAAAAATAATACGCTACCTTTAGAAGTTTTTCCTTCAGCTGTCATATGCTAAACTGATTTTTATACAACGTACTCACTAAAACACGCTTTTGTGAATGGCTGAATATAAACACTGATTACATACGGTCATTAACTATTTAGAAAGTAATACAGAAAACTGAATTGTATTTAATAATTATGTTGTACTTACAAAAAATTTACATTCAAAACACAAATATTTTAAAAACGTCTAATAACACTAATGTTGCATCATAATAATAAAACTCATTATACTGTGATTACATATTAAATACTTAAAATATGTAACTTTATACTACATCTATTATTACATAGAGATGGGATTATTCTTAAATTTAATTGATATCGATAGAGCTCTGAAATACTACAACGTTCGAAATCTTGCTTTTCTCTGATATCAAAAAGCTATACTAGTGATACATTAAGCATAATATCGGATAGCTACATTGCTAACGATTATTGATGTTTTTTTTTTTGCATGAGATTTTTGAATGAGACAGTCGCAGGTATTTTTAAGAAAAGCTATACGCATCTCACGAGATCAACGAGATTTTGAGATACAATTCATCACCTACACCTTGAACGATTATATTGTAACCTATAAAGCAAGCTAATAACCCTAGTAGTTTATCAGACATTATTACATGGACACGAGGTTAGCTCTAAATTAAATGGTTTCAACGCTGTTTGATGCTGTACACACTTAAAACCTTTAAGTCTCGCGAAGTTGTACCGTATTCAATTTTTCAATTTTTATCTGCACTCTGTTTCGAAGCTGTAGTACGTTTTCTAATACATAAACCGAATCTTCAATACTGTGATACGTGTAGCACAAAACACATTAGCTAGTTAGTTTCACCTCTATATTACTTTACATGCAACCTGATCTTATCATAAATAAATACATCTGTCAAAAAGCTAATTAAACATAACTCACGTATATAACAGTAATTATACTTAGTCAACGCAATAGTAACTACGTTGCGTGTGTTTTTGTTTGACATGCTAAAGCATGCTATGTTGTATGTAGTTGTTGTAGGCCCTATTGTGTTGACTAAGAGCTATAATAAGCGTGCATCATCCATTAGGGTAGAAATTATTTATTATTTCACGTCATATTTAATTAAACTTGAATGTATTCAGTTTCAGCTGTAATCTGATTTCCGCAAAACTGTAAGACATAATTTCGGTTGATTGGTTGAGATTGATCTGGTGATCGAGCGTGCTTTGTTTGAGATTGATTAATTAATTGAATTGTTTGTGTGTGTGTGTGTGTGTGTGTGTGTGTGTGTGTGTGAGAAAGAGAGAGGGGGGAGGAAGAAACAAGATAGAGTAAGAGAGAGGTGTGCATTATCAGCTTCTGTTATAGAAAATGTTCATTAGTCTTTACGCCGCTAGATGGCACTAAAATCAATTTTTACTCAAAGGGGCCAGGGGGCGAAGGCCTGAGAACAAGTTGCGAAGCCCTACACGTGTCGCACAAGAACCTCCTTATTAGAAATACAACATTTTAGGTAAAAGATCATCCATTAGCATGTGGCCATTTTAAAGCAATAGACTAAATAATAATATCTTATTAATTATGCAATTATTGTATGCATGTGCATTTGCCTAACCTCCAGGGGCACTGTTCTTAATATAGCCAGAAGGTCCTTAATACCACCAAATAACCCTAAGATTAACCCTAGACCAGCCCTACCCTAAGCTCCAACCCTAAATACAGTTCTAAGCCAAGACCAACCCCACCCCTGTCCTCACGTTAGCAAAAGTCCTAGCTGTCAAAAGGTCCTTAATACAGCCATAAGGTTTAAAAAAAAACATAAAATAAGGGTAATACGGTCCTTCATGTAAGCGAGTAAAATAATTAGGGTTGAAAACCGGTCTCACACGTGGATGTAAAATATGAAAATACACGTCCAAGTAAGCGTAAAATAAGGGTGGAAAACGGTCCACACGAGGTATATAAAATAAGGGTAAAATGCGGTCTCACACGTGGTGTAAAATAGGGTGAAAATACGTTCAATAAGCGATAAAATGGGTGGAAAATCCGGTCTCACACGAGGTTATAAAAATAAGGTGAAAATGCGGTCTCACACGTGGATGTGCAAAAATAGGGTGAAAACACGTCCTACACGTAAGCGTAAAAATAAGGGTGGAAAACCGGTCCCACGTGGGCATATAAAATGAAGCGGCTTGTGACGTAAAAAAGGATAGGTGTTTACTACTACATTGTTCTCCATAGAATTTATTCGTGGTGGTGATTTATTATTTGCCTCTAAAGTAAGTGGAGATTGTCATGGTGAAATTAATCCAACAATTTTTTTACGTTGGTTTGAGAATTAACTACATAAAGCTTGAGACATCCATCACCAATCGTTATCGATAACGCTCCATGCCATAATACCCAACTTCCGAAAATAACACTTCCTAAAAAAAAGGCGATATGCGAAGTTGGTTAACTAGAAATGGAGTGACATCTTGTTAACAGTACCACATAAACGAATGCAGAGTCGAATACACATTATTTTCGGAAATAAATCACCAAAAATTTAGTTAACCAATTAGCAGGGCTGCATAGCCATAAAGTGCTGCGCTGCCTTCCATATTACTGGATTTTTAACTAGCACGTTGACAGAGATGGCAGAACGGACTGTTTGAATGTGTGATCTGAAGCTATTAGTGTTGTGACGCCAGATATATAACACATTCAATTAAAAACCCGAACTCACATGTTGAACAAGTACAGGAAAGTAAACTTTATTGTTTGTTATATTAATTCGATTTTTATATTTAAATCACAATTAATGGGAAATTATATGCCTAATTTATCAACGTTTTTAATTTCAATTACATCCTTGATAATACGATTTCATAAATATTCCTCTTTGGCTAGTAGTGTTTTGAATTAATGGAAAATAACAAGCACCGTGTTATCAAAACGAGTTGGAATTGCACTGTCACTTGTATTCCTTCTAAGCAGTCTAATTATATCGTAGATTAATTTATTGTTTTATGTTTGTGCAACAATTTCGTTTAAGTGAATTCATATTAAAAATATATTACCCTATTATCAATTCCTGTATAGAAAACAACTACTTGGAGTGTTTAAATTTTAAAATAAAATAAATAAAAATATATCTAATTCCACTATAATGCAATGAAAATATTTGATTTAAAATTTATTTTTATTTATATATAAATATATATATATATATATATATATATATATATATATATATATATATATATATATATACAACACAACGTGAACCAAAAATCCTGCTTCAAGTTAATTCTTACATGAAATCGAAAAGTCAGATAAAATTTTTAATATTTCAATCAAAGTTGAATTTTAAAATCGTTTTTAAATAATGAAAATTTAGGAATTTCAAAATACTATCCCATTGAAAATTATTTCTTTGTTGACGAGATTTTTCTGGTTTGAGTTTGTCATGAATGACTCAAGTATTATTTAAATGTTCCTATACTTTCTATTCCAACTTTTGTGTGATTTTTCAGGTATTTTGAGTATTATTCAATTTTCTGCAAATTTGGTCCTCTTGGTTAATTGATAAAGTGAACGGTTTACGAGTATTGTTTCATCAACCACGGTCAATTAAATACTACCGAACCAAATTTAGTAGGACCGGTCTTGGCCGCACGTTCACAGATCTAAACCTTGGATTTTTTTCTGGGGTCGTTTAAAAGACATGGTGTATTCGGTCCCAATTACAAACGTCCAACATCTCCAGCAACGAATGTTTGATTGCTCTAATTTAATAAGAGATGATCCGCAATTATTTTTCAACGTACGTCAGTCGATCAGAAAAGAATTTTAATGCATAAGTCAACGGTGAACAATTGAACATTTAATTAACTAATTTGTTTGTTAATTAATACTTTGTTTAACTTAATAAACTCTTTGACAACTATGACTTTTAGTCCACTGCCCACTTACTAAATTTTGGTGCGTGATGATTGAGAAATTGCAAAAACTCGTAAAACCGTTCACTTTATCAACTTCAACCAAGGGACCAAATTTAGAAAAATAATGGACCAAAAAGTCTAATTCCTAAAGGTTTTCTAGTTATTTGCGAAAACGTTTTCAAAATTCAACTTTGAGGACCTGTCACTTGAACATTTTAGAAAAATTTTATTTCTTCGTCTTCAATTTATGGTAGAATATACACTTGAAAGGGTTTTTTTATATTTATTATATTATATATATATATATATATATATATATATATATATATATATATTCAAATTCATTAAAAATATAAAAATATAATTCTTCTTTTTATATAACAGATTTCCAAGTGAGTTTCAAACCAGGCATAACGTATTTTCATAAGAATTCTTTCATTAACAAACTGGCTGTTTAAGAGAATATCTACGTACCCGTAATATAATGGAAAATTTACCCGACTATTACAATACGTTCTTGGTTATTGCTAACATTTAAAGGGTGTCAAAAATTTCTATGTTAGACTTGAAAGGTACACTTCCGATTGTCATCGATTTAGCTGAAGATGTCCACAACAATTGAGGATTGGATCTCGAGCTGAAAGGTACTTTCAAGATGGTACAAGTCAACTTGTCAATGTCACAATAGGCTTGCGATGGGTGAGTCGTACAACAGAGAGGAGTGGTTGCGCGCCTACCACCGATGGATAGAGGAACACCTAGATCCACCATCGCTGTCAACCCCGCTGAACACGATACCGTCGCTGCTCGACCTGCCGTTCCAACGGGCAAGCAGTGACGCACCACCGGTCGTCACCGCAGAACAGGAGGCGGCCCAAGAAGACAAAACAAGTACCGCCATAAAAGGTCCCCCCAATAGTTAAGGCCCAGCTAGCGGTTCCTTCGACGTCCACCGCCACCCACGACGACGATACGTAGATGGAGGAAACCAAGAAGATGCCCGCCTCGGCTCCACCAGCACGAACGACTTTGTCAAGCAGAAGAAAAGGCGAAAAGACCCACAGCTTCGCCCGTCAATGCCGCTCCCGAAAGACAACACGTTTCAACCACTAGAGGAGTTCACAAAAGCCCAGCAGCAATGGACCAGACGGCGACGAAAACCGCAGCAGGCACCAAGGAGAAAGTGCCGCGTGTTATCCTTCATCAGAAGGAGAACTGAGTCGCCAACTAAAATACAATGCATCGTCTTCAAAAGGGCAAAGGCAAGCAACGAGGGAATCCGGATACAGGGCAGACTGATGAGGTGTATGGATAGATGTACTCTGTACCACACTTATCAGGCAGGTAACGAACGCATAGCTAAGGTGTAATACGTAGCCTGCCCGTAGAACTTTCCAAGGCTGACGTTAGGCTTACGTTAGCTCAGAGATGGCACTAAAAATTTTAATGTTCTCTTTTGTTTCAGGATGAAGCAGCGAGGATGTCCGATTCTCTTTGTGCTGGTACGCCTACCGACAGAAGAGGAGATCCATAAGGTGGAGTACTTCGTCCGTTCCTGAGTGGCCGTTTAAAACTTGCGGCGGAAAATTGACATCGGGCAGTGTCACCGGTATCAGGGTTTCCACCACGCACAACGTTGCTGCAGGGTAGCGGCATGCTGTGTCAAATGCGCCAGAGATCGTCACTGCAGTCAATGAGCGAAACCAAATTGCCTTTGAATTATACAAATTCAACGAAGATTGGTAATTAATATAAAACATATTTCTGTTTAAAATTTGTCCAACAGCGGTTTAGTTTAAACAAATAACGCACTGTAGGATCACATGATTGTAGCTATTATGGAGTCTAACAAACAATTCATAATTATTCCCACTAACTAAAAATTTTACTTAAAATTGTTAACAACCAAGTTGTTTTTATTCTCCTTGTATTAGTAACAGTTGTCTTTTAATTTTTGTATTGGAGCTTGGAGACGTTAAGGATAAGATATGGTTTGGCCAAGATTTTTTTCTCTCAAAATTGAAATGGCTAGTGCCAATAATTGAATGTCAACGTCATAACTATAATGACATGTTTTGAACAATCCTTAAAGGACCGATACTACATTGTTAACTTATATAATCATTGTTGCCAAATTCTATTCTATTGACAGATTCCGTTAACTAATTTTCCTTAATTCCATATTGCAAATACAAATCAAATCTTCCAAGCCTTACGTAAAGAAAAAAACAGTAAACGCAGTTTAAACTGATAAGACTTATGTTATTAAAAACCATTATAATTAAAATAAATTGTGGGGGGCCAAGAAATACTGAGAAGTAAACTAAAACCGAAAAATACACAACCGTAACAATAATATTATTACGTTCGGTTACAACGAGAATTGAGATATTTAACATACATAACTTCAACAGGCAAGAAGAAAATCTTCTATTAAATAGGTTTTGGCATTTGGACAAGCAAACTGCTGTATCTTAATTGTAACTTTTGGTATGCCTAGGTTCTTTGCTGTGTTTGTCTTAGACCTTGAAGTATGTATAGTCATCACATCAATGAAAATTAAATGTAACATCCTGTTTTCAATCTACTTTAATACAATTGCAGTAGCAATTTTAATATATTTAATTGGTATATTTAGGTTTTTAGTTGTGAAGGCGTTTACAACATTCGTTTGGTCGATTTTATGAGATTAAATTTTGTTTAATTTGTTTTTGATTATGGCATTTTTGTTAGCTTTCGTCCACAGAGTGTTCTGGAACATCATCTTCAAAACGGTTCAATAGAGACATATTGTCTGATTAAGTCTTTTGGATTACGTGTTGGTTAGTTTTTTTTACTTTTAATGTTAAAATACTGAATAAAATTATAAGAGAGAAGAAAAATGGCAGCTTAGGTACTGGAAAGAACTTGAAGAAACACGGGCGCAAAAGCCAAAATAACTAAATATGTAAATAGATTTTTATGCGTTTGAAAGTAATTGTGCAAAACTGACAATTACTAATTTGTACGTAATGAAAATAAAAATAAGTCAGCATGTGCGCCTTATTTGAGGTTACAATATCATTCTACAAGCAAAGTACAAAGTGAATCTAGTAATAATAAAATGATGCATAAGATAAGCTGGTACTATGGTATACGTATTTGATAATATATATATAATAATATAATAATCTCAATTACACGATTGTGGGACTTTTCCTGTCTCACTGAAATGATATCATAATTTCACTAGATTTCCAGAACACGAAGATCTATTACTCCTTGTTAACTTTTATTCGGATTTTATGTGTTATGCATTTTGAATTTATTGTTACGAACTGGCAAGATTATATTATGAAATGTTAAAACAATAGATGAGTGTTAACATGAAAAGAAGTATTTACAACAAAACTACGCGTGTCACGTTTATAGATATATCTAGAAATTGAAGGAATAAAAACAAGAAAGGTATTTTTCCTATTATGAAATTAGGATGTTCATATGAAAACAACCCTTTAAATGTATCTAACTCTACAAAAACATTTTTATCAAAATTTCTTTCAACGTACCTAAAGGTGTACCGGTAAGGGTAAAATCGTGATCCATAAATTGTCCCCAAGCTATAACCATCACGGTACCTGCGTGGTCATGGTAACCTTCATCGGGGTGCATGGTTCGTGAGACTACTCTAGACAATGGCAAACTATTTCCAGTAACACTTATTCTGGGAGCTGATATTCCGTCAGAAAATAGGGGTCCCAGAAGTCTGAAACAAATTTGTATAGATGTTTGTTCCCACGTGTGATTTTTTTTATGTGGTTAACTAATAATACCCGAAGAAACCAAATTAGTCAAAACACTGAATTGATCTTTGAATAAACAAAGTAGTCTAAGGTATCATCATACTTGTTTTCATGGAACATATTTCCTATTCAAAACCGTATTTAAAAATTTGAGATAATTGAAAGCTATTGTCATTCCTTTAACACTTCTATCTAAATCATTAAGATACCAAAAAGTTAACTCGGTAAGAGTAACATAATACTAACCGTGTAAATGGAGTATTTGTAGCACCCCACGTTGGATGTTGTAAATTGGTACAAAGTCCATCAAATCTTCGGTACTTACCAGGTCGACATTCTATGTTGATAGATACGGAGGACAAATCTCACTAACTAATGTTCGTGACGTATCGATTAGGGGTAAACCTTTTTCAATCTCTTCATAGTTCAACCCGTACCTACGGGTATATTATTTTAATTTTTTTTAATCCAACAAATATTCATCGAACTTACGTTCTTGCAAGGTTGACAGAAATATCAAGAAGAATTTCACCAATAGTTTTTACGTTTTCAGGTTTCCAATCACCAACTGGATTTGCAACAGCTATAACTTAAAGTAAAACAGAAGTTTTTAAATATTATTTTAATACTTACGAAATCTTTTTCTAGCTTCCAAATAAGCTTGATTAATAGCATCGTATGTAATACAGGTATGACCACCGCTATATCCGCTGAAATCAGATTAAACGTTCAACAAATTGATAAAATTTAAACAAAATAAAAAATTTGATGTGGGCAGCACATAACTTTCTTATCCGTATGTTGTAGTACATTAACAAATGGGGCAACAGTTAATCAGTCGCTATACCGATATTTTTAAACCTATTCATTATTAAGTTGAACATGTAATCAAGTAAACATATCTAAATATACACGTATGAAAAATTTTTGTATTGTAAAAAAGTAATATATATTATGTACTTTGCTAAATGTATTTATTTTTCTCTTTATGTAATACAATATACATAATCTTTGGTTTGACATTCACTTCAACACAAAATGCCCAATTATATGTGAATTTATATTGATTAAATACTGAAGTTTCATATTCGTTTGTCAAATATGAAAATCAAGGCTATATTTAAAGTTAATTTTTATTCCGTTTTGGCATGACTACTTACACAAGCTATTTAAAATAATTTTTAACTCTTACTTCATTTCATATTAGAAGCTTTCTAAAACATTTATCTAATATTGAACTATGTAATTAAAAACTTTTGAATACATAAAGAAAAAGTTGACCTCGAGTAAGATTTGAACCTACGACATGTACTTTGCCGCGCTACGAACTGAGGTTTCGCGATACAAGCCCCAACCAATGTAAAAATTTTGTCTTTATGTATGTAGAGCTAAATATAATGAGATTACAGTCAAATTATTTATATTAATGGAATGTGAGCCAGCAGTATAACAAGCATTTACACATGCCAAAACAAACGCGACTAAAATTAAATTATTATAATAATAATGAATTGTGTTTGAAAAGGTGCTCATACAGTTTGTTTCTTGAGATTTTAGGGTTTAAATATTACTCGACAAAATATCTGGTGTGAAACAACACACGACCTTCCAACCTACAAAGTGGTAATTAAAAGAATTGAAATAATTTTAATTACAATTTTTTTAAGATAACTATTCAACCTTCATTTATACATTCATAACGAAAACAGGCAACATTGCAAATACAAAAACAATAACCTATATCATGATGACGTTTAAAACTTTATGCCAGATAGAGATTAATAAACATAAATATAAGTTAACTTAAAAAAATTCCAAAGCCGCCCGCTTCTATGAGATATCAATAATACAATTGAACCATTTTCATTCGCATTTAATTAATTTTTAGAAAAACTTTGTGTTATATTAAGAAACATTATAAAGAAAAGTTATGTATGTTTACACTTTTTCTTATAAAATTAATCGTTATTTATATATTGAAAAAAATTGAACTGACATATACCTTGATAATTTTTTGCCGCTAAATTACGCGTCGTAGAAAAAACTTCCATAGAACATAATTAATCGATATGTTTAAGGTCTATCTAAGTACTCGGTACTGGACACAAGCCACCCACCCACAAACACCACGCAACACCACGCACACGCACACACGCACACAGCACACACGCACACACGCACACAGCACACGCACACACGACACACGCACACACGCACACACGCACACACGCACACGCACACACCACGCACACACGCACACACGCACACACGCACACACGCACACACGCACACACACACGCACACACGCACACACGCACACCACCACACCGCACACGCACACACGCACACACCACCACAGCACACACGCACACACGACACGCACACAGCACACACACACACGCACACACGCACACACGCACACACGCACACGCACACCACGCACACACGCACACACGCACACCACACACACACGCACACACGCACACACGCACACACACAGCACACACGCACACACGACACACACACACACACGACACACCACACACCACACACCACACCACACACACACCACACACAACACACGCACACACGCACACACGCACACACGCACACACGCACACACGCACACACGCACACACGCACACAAACTTCATTACGGAAACCTGATTAATAATTAATTACCTTTAATAAAGGTCTCCTCACTTATTTCAATAAAGTTATCAGTTTTCGAGGTATTCACAAAATGCCCTTTAACGCCCTTATGAAGTACCCTTATCAGTAACTATATTTTAAACTGTGTAACGTGTAAATCTGTTGAAAACTCGAGATCGATTTTTTACACGAAATAACACGTAGGGTGTTTCGCATATAAAAAGTAAAAATTAACGTTTCCATCCTACTATAGTGAATACTCAAATATATACAGTACTTATCTACAATAATAGTAGTGTACCAGACAACGCTAGTAAGCGCATTACCAATTAAGGTTTGCATAAATTATTCAGAATATTGGTTTAATCCCTCATCTTGCCTGTGGCAGATAAGTATTCAGGTAAAACTTTGAAAAACTTTCACTCCGCTACACTAGGGAGCGCTGCGATCGATTTATATTTCGTCAAGCTATGTATAAAAATATTATGTTTTGTCTATCAAAATGGAGAACAGTTTTTAGTGGTTTGATACTTTAGGCGTAGTTAAAATACTCTGCGTTTTAGGAGCAACATGTAAGAACAATCTAAATGGAACTATTATGGCCTTCGTTTTTCATGTAGATCCAATGCCATCGTTATTTGTTGTTTAGGATAGGTAGGTGATTAAATGCAAAGTTTCTGATTTTAATACTAGTATACCATTTCTGTACTGATTGAATCCTGGTCTTAGGTTTCAGTTTGATAAAAACGTAAATTTTAATTAGCATACAAATTCCATCGATTTGGAAACTAATATTTCTTTCTGCTTCGGAAACCCTTTTACAACCACTATAAGTACGCACTAGAAAGTGTTGAAGGACAATTCTTAAAATATTTGTGTTTTAAAAGTCATGGTTGCTATCCAAAAAGCGGCATAGATGAAAGCCTTTACATATACGCAATACACTGAAGAATAATAACATTCGTATACAAACTGTTGCACTATAAAATAGATTGTCCAAATCTGATATATCCTAATTAGTTTTAATGTCCCGCCTGAGTCTTTGATATCTTTTGCTCGTTTCCAATCTTGTGTTTGATCTGTGCGACATTAATGCAGAATCAGTGTTATTTGTATTAGGAAATACTAAATTTATAAGTTACACAATTCTTAATACAACATAGTGTATTTGACCTATAATTTTAAGTAGTGCATTTTTTGAGAATTTAAAAAATTCATTGTTATTGTGAATGCTTTTATTCCTGTCCGTAACGCATATTTACCGACCCTTATCAAGTTTAGCGCACATGCCGAACCGAAGCCGCCCTAACGTGAAACGTACCAACTTTTGACAAGTTGTCAAAGGTACCAATCCTATACGAGTTCAGCGCGATTTTAGTCGATTGCGTTGATCGCATAGGATAAGGACCGCTATAAACGACGCGAAAGCTCGACAGCGGCTCCATGTTTTTATACGAAAAAAACAAAAACATAACCTCAGTTGTAATTGCGTAATTTTGGGATGTAAAATATCGAGTGATAGTGCTACATCGTATTTCAGCTTTGATCCATACAGTCTTGAGAGATACAGAGCTGCTCGTCAAGTGAATGCTTCACTGTAATTGTGCATACGAAATTCGATACCGTCGAATTTTCATAACGGATATCACAGTTTTCCGAGGCTTCATGTACCAACTGGATCGTGCTCAAGACAACTCCTTCTATTTAGAGGTGTCTATTAAAAAAGAATATTTAAATGCCAACATAATTCCTATAATAAGGGGAAAAATTCTTCGAAAAATCGTATCAGGAATCTTAAATGTAACGATTTTATAACAATTGCAAAAAAATCCCCAGGGAAACGATAAAGAGTGACAACTTCCTAAAAGATGGACTGAACATTTGCATCAAGGTGAGGGAATATTGCATATTTCAAGCAACGAAGACTTCGTTTATGTAATGACAATACTCAAGATGTTTCATTTAAAAGAAACTTTTGAATGAAACAATTGAAATAAAGACCAACTTGTGGATAACAAGTTTTTTTTGTCACTCAAACCTAAACCCTATACACTGTGTCCCAATTGGTTTGTAATTGCGGGGTTGCTCCGTTATTTTTAAAGTTAGCAGGGTGCGGTTTTCGCGAACCTGTGCCACTTTCGATAAAACTTTTAAATCCGCAAACAGAATTGCCGTAACGTTTTTGTTTCTGAAATACAGGCTGAAAACGAAAATTTTCACTTTTTGGGGTGCTATCATATCTCAGAATCTATGCAAGCTAGGAAAAAATAAACACTGCCTTATGTTTTTGCGTAGATTACAGTCGCATACTTAAAAAAAGTGTTTTGCCACCGTTTAGGAGATATGTACCAAAATGAGTCGTTTTCATTCACAAATGATACAAATTATGTAATGTTATAATTACGTAAGACAATAATTTTGGGGTAAAAGAACATATGGTAACAGCATACAAAATATAATTGAGTTTATATGCAAGAGAGAAATTATATTTCTGTTGCTTTTACCAAAGTGTATATATACTCTTTGCTTTTACTATTGCGGTCCTCATCCTATGCGAGTTCAGCGCAATCGACTGAACTCGCGCTGAACTTGTATAGGGTTTGTACGCTTCTCGTTAGGGCGACTTCGACTCGGCATGTTCAGTGAACTTGATAGAGTCGGTAAATATGCGTCCATAACATAATTTTTAGATTTGAACTATTTTTTGTTTTTTTTATTCAGAGTGAGTTATTGACCTGAATCCTTTCTTATGCACCGAAAGCGATATATTTGGGTAGTTTGGGAGTTTCATTTCATCAGAATTAAGAATCGAAATGGATATTAGTGGTTTTTCATGAAAAATTCATTCTTTTTTACTCCATTTAAGGACAAAAATAACCGCTATGGTTCGTACTCATTTGGATTGTCTAAAATTCCTTGTAAAAGTGAAGAACGTTAATATGGTTATGAGTTAAATAATAATACTCCATTTCATATTTGCATACTGTTCAAAAAGTGTAAAAATATTCGTTATGCCAGTTCTTAATGATAAAAGTGAGTAATTTTACGGTTCAAGACTTTGGTTTTTAGTTAATGTGAAAGGTGCCAAAACCCTAACTAACATATCATTTGTTGCTGACACTTACAAACTAGTAAAACCGATTATGTAATTGGAGACACAACACCTACGTTTTAGTTGTTTAGTGTAAACGTAAAGGCACAACCCATCATATTAAAAAATACATTTGAAAAAATTTTCACAGACCATTGCTACATTTGTAAATTTGGTTGGCAAAGGCCGCTACTTCAGGCGCAACGCTTTTGGCTGATTCTGAAGTAAGTGTAGAAGATGAAAAAATGTACGGTGAATGAAAATATACCGCAGTTGTTATTGGTTATGTTGGCGTATGTTGAAACTGATCATTACTCGCCTGGCAAAATTTGTATTTTTTACAGATTTGGACAAATACAATTTTTGGTTTCGTCTAAATTGACCAAACACGTTAGGTTCGAATCTAATGATTGTTCAATGAATACTGCAATATCCAGTGCAACAAGCATTTGATTCTCAAATTGGTCAATTCTTTGTGATATCATGTATGGAAATATTGTACAACCTAATCTGAACCGTGAGTTTCAGTTTAGACCACCCTGCGTCTAAAAAACGTGGCAATAAATTGTAAGATTAAAATGACATACCCTGTGAATTATTATATTTTTGGATCCCTCTATATACTCTACATTGATATTAAGTTTATTGACGTATTGATAAGGTTTTTGAGGTTAAAGACAAAAAAAAGGTATTTTCAGACAAATAGTGCTCACCTAAATAGTGGATTTTTTACAAAATGACAAACGTTTGGAATATTTACTTTTAGTACAGCCTTTAGTAAAGGTTACTGTATTTAAATTTTAACTTAAAAAACTCAATACCTTACGAACTCGTGTTAAAACAATGCAAATTTTAATTGATTAAGGGAACAATGAATATTTTAAGGAAAAAAATTACTAAATTAAATGCTCAAAACGTCTCCCATTTTGTAATAAACGTTTTCTTATGGGACCAGGGAACGACTAACAATTTGTAGCATTTCTGGACTAATATTGCGAAAACATAGACCTGTTATTTCCATCATGTCTTGTCTCATTGATACAACTTATCGGTATACTTGAGATTTAACTTTTCCCCACACAAAAATCCATAGAGGTCAAGTTAGGGGATCTTGCTCGCCAACTAGTTGCTGCACCGCGTCCTATCTATCTTTCAGGAACACATTCTTCAAAGTTTTTTAATTTGAAGACTAAAATGAGCTGGAGCTCCATCAAGTTGTAGCGACATAGCTCTTTTATATATTTCGGAAGGTGTCGTATTAAACGTAGTAGATCTTGGCGAAAAAATTGCAAAAACATACGCCCTGTGAAAATTCCTTCAAAATTAACGTAATCATTTATTATTACACCCCATACACTCAAGGTCCATTTTGTTGATAGTTTGCAACATACACAGATTTCGGATCTTGGGTGTCGTATTAACGAAAATTATGACGATCCACAAAGCCACTTCTGTGGAATGTACAATCGTCACTAACGTATTTGAAAAATTACCATTTTCTATAATCTTATTTTCAGCCCATTCGCAGAAAATCACACTCCTTACATAATCATCTTCAACCAATTCTTAATGCAGTTGGACGTGGTACGGGTGGAACTTATTAATATTTAAACACTTCTTAAAAGATTTTTTAATATTTAAACTTTTACTAATTTCCCTATGTAACACTAACGTTTGGATTTTCTATTGCCGATAAGGTAGGCGCAAGCTGATTTTCTTTGTTTAGAATTCTTTTGTTTCTGGTGTTTTTTTCGATTGTCGATTGTCGATTCGGACGGCAATTTCCATCACTTTCACTAATTCAATATATCATTAAGTGTAATTCTTGTAAAGAATAAAATACAACAAACGTCAACAATGTTCACAGCCACCTCTGCATTAAAGCCATTACATAAATTTTGATATAATTTATATCCTAATAAATGGAATTTATGGTAAAATTACAATAGGACTGTATGCACGATTCGAGTTCCGACAAAAAAAATTGGGTCATTCCATTTAAAAAAATTAAGTTGTGCTTGTTTGAAAATATGATAATTCGGCTTAAATTATGAAACACCCTGTATGGTACTCAGTTATTTTAAGCTAAATTTAAATATGTTATTCTTTACTAAAGGCTGTACTGGAAGTGCATTTTTGAAAACACCGTTTTTTTGTCTCTAACCTCAAAATCCTTATTAATAAGTCAATAAATCTAATGTTAATGTAAAGTACGTTTATGGGGAAATCCAAAAATGTAATAATATACAAGGTATGCCATTTAAGAAATGTGTTGCCGCGCTTTTTAACCTTTTAATTAATTAAATTAGCCCAGCTTGCCGCATTAACGATTCACTAATTCGTTTTTATGAAATATTTGATATACCACCACAGAAGAACGGAATGCTAAATGGACACCCTGTATATAATACGTTAAAATATTTTAATAATGAACATGGCATTTCTAATCAGCTTTCTTGTTCTAATCAGTTTTAATTGTTCAGATATATTTTATTCGTTTTTTTAATATCTCTCTTATTGGAAATAAAATCAAATGGAATGTCAATGAACTCGAAAAATTTTATGTCGAATGTTATAAAAGTATACAGGGTATTTCATACATTTAATTAACCTGGTATGTGTGTCTGCGTGTCTGCGTGTCTGCGTGTCTGCGTGTCTGCGTGTCTGCGTGTCTGCGTGTCTGCGTGTCTGCGTGTCTGCGTGTCTGCGTGTCTGCGGTCTGCGTGTCTGCGTGTCTGCGTGTCTGCGTGCCTGCGTGCCTGAGTGTCTGCGTGTCTGCGTGTCTGCGTGTCTGCGTGTCTGCGTGTCTGCGTGTCTGCGTGTCTGCGTGTCTGCGTGTCTGCGTGTCTGCGTGTCTGCGTGTCTGCGTGTTGGTGTCGGCGTGTTGCGTGTCTGCGTGTGCGTGTGCGTGTGTGCGTGTGTGCGTGTGCGTGTGCGGTGTGTGCGTGTGCTGTCGTGTGCGTGTGCTGTGTGCGTGTGTGCGTGTGCGTGTGTGCGTGTGTGTCGTGTGCGTGTGCGTGTGTGCGTGTGGTGCGTGCGTGTGCGTGTGCGTGTGTGCGTTTGCGTGTGCGTGTGCGTGTGTGCGTGTGTGCGTGTGTGGTGTGTGTGTGTGCGTGGTGTGCGTGTGTGCGTGTCGTGGTGTGTCGTGTGTGGTGTGGTGATGTCGGTGTTCGAATAATTGCGTGTGTGGAAATATGTGTCGTGTCGTGTGTGTCTAATTTCGTGTAGTGTGTAGTGTTGTGCTTCGTGTGTGGATGTGGTATTAAGTAACAAAAGGTGTGTTTGAATGTTAAACGGAAAGTATTACTCTTGGAAATAAATAGGTTAAAGTCATTGGTTTTAGCTTATAATTTGTTATTAAGAGTTGTGTAAGTGTAACTTAGTTTTCGTGTTGAGTACATGGGTTTTAATAAAATAAAACTTGAATGTTTCAGAAAAAATAGGTATATTATCATTCTTACAATAATAACTTTAACAGTATTCCGTTTTAGTCTTATTTAATGTTCGGTTATTATTATTGTACATTGGGAATATAAAACGTAACATATCTGCGTCCGATTAGAAATTGATCTATCTTTTAAAACGAAACTTTAGTGTTTTTCAGATAAAATATTCTTTACATAAATAGAGAACTTTAAAGTTTCCCGTTTTAGGACATTATTTAATATTGGTTATTATTATTTCTGTATCATTTGGGCTAACGCAAATACGTTAAAAGTCTGCTACCGAAACTTCAGGAAATGTAGAATTATCATTATTAAAACTATACGAAACTTTTAATGTTTCTTTTCGAGATATAGTGTATACTTAAAATACTAAATATCTGAGAAACTGTTAAAGTTATCGTTTTAGACAAGTTATACAATTTTTATTAATTTACTCCATGGGCCTAGAAATTACGGATTAAAAGGTTGCACTACCCCTTTCGTACTACGCAATTGTACATAATAAAAACGTATTAATACGCTAAAACCAATGTACTTTATATCTATATTTATTATACCAAGAATGATAAAAATACTTTTTTTCGTTTTGGAGATATTTAAAAAATCAACTTTGACACCCTGCATCTGGAAAACCAAGCACTATTGAACTTACGTGTATATAAAAGTTTTGTGCAAAATTATTAGATCTATCATTTCCGGAAGTTGCGTGGATTCTTCCCGAAACACCCGGTATATATAGCGGATGTCAATTTGAAAACTTTCCAGCTCTCATATCTTCGAAACTATAACAGATAAGTAAAATTTCTCGAAACCGTTTCTAGAACATGGAGGGGGAACCACTATGACCTGCAGGGTAATCTTCTGCAACCTACCCCTTAGTTTCAAGCCCACCTGTTTTTTAAATTACACTAACCCATGTGTGACGTATCATTGGAAAGCCCTTTAAAAATGCTATTCATTAGTACTACACAAAATGTTAATTAACCGATTATTTTGATGGAAAAAGCAAAAAAAGGTTTCAGTAACTTTAGTTTTCGTATTTATCGCTACTAATATCAAATCAAATCGTAACAGATCGTAAAAAATTACGATTTGTATGAGTCATATTGGTTCCCCTTCAATGTTCTAGATGCCTTTCGAGAAGTTTTATTTACCTGTTACAGTTTCGAAGATGAGGTCTGGCAAGTTTCTAAATTGATACAATTGATATATATATATATATATATATATATATATATATATATTTTTTCCGCGAGTGTTGTGAACAATATTCCCCTTCCGGGTATTGCAAATTTATGTTTTTAAAATTGTTTAAATAATGTAGGACATACGGAAGTGAGAGCAAGTTAACTACAATGATTAATTTTTAATTATAGTTAAATACATGTATTAAACGTGGAAAGGCATCGTTTGATTGAAAAAGTGCGATTGTTGTCGAGCTCTATAAGAACAAGGGTAGTAGTAGCGATTGTAAACGTTCAAAGTGGCTTTATGCCACAAAGGGGATGCGTGGAACAGATGATGGTTGCTCTGCAGCAGCAGAGATTTAAATGTGAAGAAGAAATTGTACTGTGCGCGTTGGTAGACTAGGAGAAGGGATATGACCGAGTAAATGCGGAGAACCTCTGGGACATTTTAAGTGAGTGTACAGTGGCTAAATTTCTAACAAATGGAATAATAGCAGTATATGACGATAGCGGGACATTTTTCAGAGTGAGAAATGAGTAAATACTTTAAAATAGAGCAAGGAGTTAGACAACGCTGCTCGATGTTACCGTGGATAAGCGGTGTATTCATGCATAGGTGTGGTAGACAAGCATATTCTGGCGCAAATGGTTTAATGATTAACGACGCGGGGTTCTGGTATACGCTGAAGATACAGTCTCACTAAACGAAAATACAACTAGTGTTTAGTCGTGAATATGAAAAAGTGGATTGCGTAAGACTGCAGAGTTGAAGAGTTTGTGTATTTACATTGAATGTTCACTGCAGATGAAGCTGAACGGCGTGTCAATGCAGGAAGGAAGGTGGTTGGCACTATATGAAACAAACACAAATACAAACCAAATGCTGTGATAAATGCAGAGTTTTTGATGGAGAGTATGCGGTAAAACAGTAATGGATAGAATAAGGAATGAGTGAGTAATGAGTATTGCGTGGAAAAAATGATAGTTGACTTGCATGAAAGAAGTACGCTTCGTTATTTTGGTCACATTGAAAGAATGAACTGGGAACGATTGAGGAAGCAGAGTATGTAGGTAAGGTTAGAGGTAAGGCTGGACGTGGCACACATCCGAAGTGGTAGTTGAATGCAGTAGAAAGCGCGATTAACAACGGAAAGGGAGAGTGTTTTAGGAATAAAAGCACTTGTCAGAACCAGTCTATGAATCTTGTAGAAGCGAAAAATAAGACCATATGTAGTAAAATGGTTCATAGTAAGTAAACATAATGCAAAATACGGCTTTTTCGTAGCCCGTAAGAGAATGGTGCGATGGGTATGTTCCTATGTACGAAACAAAGTTTTCTTTTACACATGTGTGTATACTGTTAAATTTATATTGTAATGTAATGTTCTATTGTAATAAGTTGAGGGCATTTATTTAAATACCATTAAAA